>JASANE010024747.1:0-53330 GCA_030248225.1 Trileptium ribeirensis | reverse complement strand
TTATGTACCTTTAACAGTTTACACATATACTTTGTACGTTATAGCATTGTTTTAATATTTTTGTATCTGGAGACAGAAAATATTACAATTTTCAGAAAACATTCAGGGATCAATAAGTCAACTTATAAAACAAGATATGCTGACGATCTTCAGTTCCAGCAGCGCGACAGATAATGAACTTTAAAAAACAAGTTTATCACAAATATTATCAAACTTGATGCTTCGTAGGCACCGTTGAGTTTCTACAATTTTGGAGTTATATGGTCCCCGAATAATCTACTATATCTTGATCTATAATACTCGTAATTAATCCACATCAATTATAGAATAAGCAACATAGCAGGACCTTTAATCATCTTTTCCTAATATTTTGCCATTTTAGTCCCATAAATATTTTATATATTAGGAACATCAATTATCTACTTGGAGCAAAAACGACTCCAAATGTGAAAATTTAGTTGCCTGAGGGAGTTTAATATTACCTGCTGGATTGGTTGACAGCACGCTAGACCACTCGGTCATGTTTTAATAAATGCGTCCTTCATTACATTGCTGGTCATTTGAACAATTGGACGGGATTCCGAAAGTGGTTTGAAACGCTGAATACATTCTGGTCTTAAATAATTTAGAGCGGGTAGAACGTAATTAACAGCAATAAACAACCCTATATGGCAATAATAAATACAGGATCACAGCTACCTGAAATTGGCGGATACAGCAGCAAAACCGTTACAAACTGGTACGCTGCTAAAAAGACGGTTTGGATAACCCTTTACAAATATCATAGCACATGCGTCTTTTGAGTTTCTCTAACCACTGAAAAAATCATAAAGATTGCTGCAGCATTTGTTTGTGTACTCAAAAGTTATGCAGCACCATGAAACAATTAATGATCGCTATTACACAAGGTAAAACCAACGGTTACAAGTAGCTTAACGGCCAAAACGATAGAGGTTGAGTCCGCCGCTGTGGTAAGATTTTGTGCAACGTTGCGAGAAATTCACACGATTCATGCGGCAAAGTGTTAACAAAAATTTCGGCAGGTGCTTGATTAAGTCTGCCGCATACGATTAACGCGCTTGATACAACATATATTGAGATGCGATACGCTAACCAAGGTTTCTCAGGGCGTGTGCGTTTGCGTTGTTATTGGGGTTCGCTTTGTCAGGTTCTTTACGAAACCAAACAAATTCTGCTAAGTGGCTTAATGGACATCGTGCGAGATTTGCACCCAAGTGCTCTAGGTTCGGTTTGTTCAACATTGTGCAAATACAATTTAAATCATGCATGCTGACGCTTCGAGGTGTCAGGAGGTTGCCACGGTCGCCAGTAGGAAAGCGGGTTGGGGGAGATCACCTCAGGGATGGAAGTCGTCGGTGTCGTGGCGTGCTGAAAATAGTTGACGCCCCCCTCCAGGCGACAACCCATTTTTGCCAATTTTACCACATATTTGCTAATTTACAACTATGTTTTCCACTCTCCTAACATATTTCACGGAGTTGGGGTGCAGGGAGTCGGAGCTTCAGGGTGGGTAGGTTGGTATCCTCAACGGGATATTCCAACGTCTCGGAGAGAGGGGTCAGGGGCCTCGGGTGTTAGAACTGTGAACGTCTGCTTCGGCATGTATGCTTTAAATTCATGCATGGAACAATTAAACAGAAAAACACGTGTGGCGTACATTCTATTATACAAAAAGTGACATTATTCGCTGTAAAACAATAATGAACATTTGTGCTATTGTGATTAAACTACATCCAAGCCAAAGTCCCCAATTACCACCGATTAAACTTACATATTCGTGCCATCGCAATGTGGTCAACTCGGTAAATTCAATATAGGTTTCGCTTGCAAACGTCAGTCGCAAAACTGATAACTCGCGCGATGAAGATGCATCTTTAACTCTTATCTCATTACCGACAATAGGGTAAGACGCGCTATATTCAGACTGGGAACACGGCTCACGGCATTGCAAAAGGAGACCAGATAACTTGTTATCTTCTTCGTGTTTGGTCCAATTATTGCTGTATTTTCCTAATTCTGCCACATTTATGTTTTCACGTGCACAGCCTGATTTCGAGTAGTCGCTAGTAAAATTAAATTTCATCGCTTTCAGCAATTCCAAAGTACAATTTTGGAAATACTCAAATTTTATCAGCCGATTGTACATTTCACATCGCTTAACCGAATATTCCTCGAACGGAACGGTTAACCGACTAATATCAATTTCCGAAATGCATTGATGACGCGATTTGAGTCGATGCATTTCCACTAAGCCAAAATGTAATTTATGCAAATTATAGTACTTCGTATTGAGTGTATAAAATCCTGAATGCTCCCCGTACAGCTGTGAAATGGCGCCGTGTAACTGAAGATGACCGTTCCTACTTGTAATATATAAATCACGGTCCCAATCCTTGTAAATATTTATATCCATCGTTCCCAAACCTTTCCGAATTTTATTATCATCATTATTATTATTATTATCGGCAATTCGTTGATTTTGTGTAAAGTTTTTCAAATTTGTTGCAAAACACAAGCCATACATACTACTTATTATAGGCTTAAATACTTAACAACAGTCAATTATTTTATCCGTTCCTAAGCTATCGACATTTATTTTGCATGAGCTAAAGATATCTCTGCACGACAAAGTACGATTTGGTGATAATATTTGTTGAAGAAGTATTATGGATTTTCTGTCGACAAATTTTGATACTGTTGGCCTGTTTAACTCTACCGATTCGTCGGGAAGTAACTGTCGAAACCTTCCACTAGATATAATATTGCGTATCGTTATAGAACCAAAAATTTGCGCTATAACTAACGAATGCTTGGTTTTACGCCAAAATGTACTTTGATACTCAGCAAAATGTAACAATTCTGCAAGATCAACTAAATTATCGATAGTCATATCGTCAACAGAACTGATTTCTTGCGGTGAACTTGGAAAGTAATTTTCTCGTTTTCGTCTCTGTGTTATTGTTTCATTTGCCGATTCGGTATCGTTTGCAATCTCGCTTACCGACCCATTGTCAATCAACCCGGTTGCGGATATCATGGCCGTAGTAGATTCAGAAATATCATTGTCGTCGCGCGGAAATATATTCGACATCCAAGGTGGTAGTGAAAACGGTCGTAGTGTTGTTGGAACTTCGGTCCTTTTAGCAATTATGAGACGCAGTGCATCCACTGTATTTGCAATCATTGGCCGTATATCAATAAACGACGATGCTGGATCACATATTGCTATTTCTGGAAATATTGCGTTTGATGTCTGCTTAAAATTGACAGACGTATAACTGGGTGAGCTGATTGCTGTCTTGATTGTGAAACTTCTGTAATCATAAAGTAATTTATAATAACTCTTACGTCATATAAATTATAAAAGAAAATTACGCCAAATTATAGTTAAATTCAATTCGGAAACAGCATCAAAGCTTTAAGGGCTGAAACATCATTGAGTGTCGGGTTTTTGTGTCGGATGGTCTAGTTTTCTAGTATTCTTAATAGCCTTTCAGAATTCGGTCTAAAGTTTCCAACGTGCGTTATGATTGTAAAGTCATCGGCACTATGACGTGAACTGCATTTTGTGATATGTTGGTATACAGCCGAGTTCAATAGTCGTGCGTTGTTGAGTTTTTTGCCGGTACGTGCCGAGATCCCAAGATGTTCCTCTGTCCTAGTTGCTAGGTGTCGGTAGGAACTACCGATATAGTCTGCTTCATAAGCAGAACATGAAAATCCATAGACAACCGCAGACTTCAGTTCATCCGGGATCTGGTCTTTAAACGTAAAATGATGTTTCAGCTTGTGTCCAATTTCATTAATAACTCGAAATTCACTGCCCGGAAACTTCAGCTTTAACAACCTGAGAAGTTGTTTCCTCAGCTTTTGTGTATAGGTTCCGAAGAAGGGTAACTTCAGGATGAAAAATTGTGTTTCCACATTTTGTGATGATGCGTTGGTAATTTCAGAAACATCGACTTGAGGTGCTACCTCTTTGTTGCTCACGTACATTTTATTGAAGAAATTCCGAGTGGCCTTATGTATGACATTGTCAGGAAAACCGTTCTTACGTAACGTTAGATGTAAGAAATTAATGTCACTATGGATGTTATGGAAATTGGATCCAATGGTGTATGCACGGTGTAATAAGCATTGAATTAAGCTAGTTTTGTATCTCGGCAAAATGAAACTATCATATTGCATGAGGAGCCCAGTGAAAGTGGCTTTACGGAACGTAGACGTGGAAATGATGCCGTTATTTTTTGAAACCTTGACGTCTAGAAAAGGAATCGTGCCCTCATTTTCCACTTCAACCGTGAACTTAATTAATTGATGTTGGTTATTTAGATACTCAAGAAACTGTTGACATTGGCCTTGATTGTCGAATACGACAAATGTGTCATCCACATATCTTTTGTACCATTTTGGTTTGAAACTATGTGGGCATTTTGTGAGCCATTTTATTTCCGATTTTGACATGAAAATGTTGGCCAGGGTAGGGCCTAGAGGTGAGCCCATGGCCACCCCGTCGATTTGTTCATAGACCCGACCATTGAAGAGGAAGTTGATGTTTTTAACACATATACTAATGGCTTGTATTAGGGTATCCGTGGGAAATGGAGACACGATTTCATTGTTGTCCGCGGCAGTTCGAATAAGCTCAAGAGTTTCGTCAACCGGAACATTAGTAAAAAGCGCCTTAACATCAAAGCTGGCTAGAAACTTAGTACCGAAATCATGCCTTGTAACATCATTAGCAAACTCGAATGAACTATGAACCGAATACGTATTTTTCGTAATGGGCTCTAGAAACGGTATAAGAAATTGAGCTAGTTTGTGTACGGCCGAGCCACTGCATGACATTATGGGCCTTAGTGGGATGCCGTCTTTGTAAACTTTGGGAGATCCGTATAGAATCGGGATACGCGAACCGGTAGGTAACATGTTGCTATACTGTCTATCGTTGATTATTTTATTGAATTTCTATTTTTATTTTATTTTTATTTTATTTTTATTAAAATTATATTTTATTATTATTAAAATTTTATTTTTATTTTAATTTTGAACCGCATAGGTTATATAACTGATGGCCTCCAGCACATGTCAACTAGCCATTAATGCTACTAAACAGCTCATTCGTGCACAGTTCCCATCGGGCATTATATCGGGTTTAAGATCAAAATATGGGCATCACGTTTCCAACCTATACAAAGCCAACAAAAAGGCGTTAATCAACCATTACAAGTTCCAGGCGCATCGCAGGTTTCTCGAAGCTTGCATTGAAAACAAAATCACGCCTACTTTCATCAAAATTAAGAATCGGGTGATTCTCCGCAATATCGCTAATTGGCCTCAATTTGTTCGTAAAATATTGCAGAAAGAAATTAATAATCACTCAAAATGTAGCTCCAAGCATTTCCACCAAACGGCAACAAGCCTCAAAAGTGCCGTCAGTTATATTGATTGGTACATTTTATCAACCTACGTTCGCTAGTTAGCAGCCGATCTTAATCAACGCAACGTCGAAAAACAGCAAAATAAGCTTCACCGACACCTAAATAGGTTAGTATCCAATGTGGAAGCTAGAGCTAATATAGAGTGCTTGTTTAATTTTTCTGATGTGGTACTGTCGGATATAGACAAATTGGCGTTACAAAAAGGTCTGGATTTCGTCCCGACAGGGAACAAAGTCAATCGGATAACAGTTTATGCGCAACTGGAGCTATTCTTACAGAATCGTTGCCGCACGCTTAGAATCGTAGATCCGGGCCTTGAGTTCAAAACTGAATTTTTAGGTACTGTTAATAGAGCCATTCAAAACTTCTCTAACAGCAGTCCCATGTCGAACTTTTCTAAGCAACAACACCAAACTATTAAGAAGCTAGCCTCTAATTCGGAATTAGTAATAACTGGGCCGGATAAAGGCAACGGAGTAGTTCTACTGAATAGGGACGATTATATTAACAAAATGTATACCATTGTTCACGATGACGCCCATTTTCGTCTATCTAAACAACAAAACCTTTATTTGATCACTATTCGTACTGAAAACAAAGTCACCAAATTCCTACAAAGGTTAGAAAGCAATTTGGAAGAGCTAATACCATAAAGCGATATAATAACGCAAATTTGATTAAAAGGAAAGTGTGTGCGATGAATGAATAGATCACTTGCGCTTACACTGTTTGCTGACAGCAGAGAATATTTCGTTGTACCTGTTGGCTTCGTCTTCTGACTAGTCTCATTTGTGCAACATTGGGAAATCGAACTTGAAGTTCATATCGAATCATAAACATTTGGAATTTTACGTAAGGCTAATGTCCAAGTTGAAAATGTGTTGAGGTTGAGAAATTTTCTAAGGATCGAAATGCAAAAATGCCATCGTTGTTTAAGAGTTTAAAAAGGTATCAATACCGCTCAAGCGGAAAAAGAAATGGTTCTATCCAATTATGTTGGCTAGATTCTTATTTCCCTATTCTAAAGCTTTGGTTTTGCGGAGACCGAGAGCTTTGTGTTGGGTATGGAGGCATGTTCATCGTATGTTGTGGGTCCTTCAGCTGCTTCATCAGGTACCGGTTTGGTGCAACCAATTCAAGGGGGAGCGAACGCCGGTGGGGGGCGGCAATGTTTGATAACGCTTATTTGGCCCACACCAGGAGTACCAGGGCGAAAGACAAATGTTCTGTGGTGCACTTCATTAGTTCTTGTCCAATGAAGTTCTAACGCAGCGGAATACAGATGTTGCCAACGCTCGAAATTCAGTGTGTCACGGATGGCTTGAAAATTATTCATGGGTAAATATATGCTGTCCGCCTACTATCCGCTTTTGACACTATGTACAAACCCTGTAAGAGAATAAAATAGTCATTTCAATAGTAATTTAAAAAAATTTCCTTCGCGAACGCAGAGCGACTGATTACAAAATAGGGTTGTTTCTGTTCGCCAACACAGTGTGCCTATTTGCTGTTTCGTCGCTACCTCGTTTCACAACACATAACGTTCCAATTTGCAACTCGCATTTTTTCGTTACACCAACACCATTTTGTTTTACGAATGATAACATGTGTAGTTCGCAAAGATCACATGTAGTGTGTAGCGTTCACAGCACTAAACGACTATATTTTACTTCGATAACAAAATGTTAATTTTTCAATTCAAATGTCAAACGGTCACTAACCAGTTAGTTGATGCTTTATGCGTAAGTATACTTAAGGCGATCCGACCAATCATCCTATTTTCTAATAACGATATCGAATCGCAAGTCATTGTAACGGAAAATAGGCTGAATTTTACTCTGCCGTTCGGTAACCGAAACTTAGCAAAATCAAATCCAAGTGCCAGAAATTATGCCTTGTTTTCCAGCAGAATTTGGGCGTGAGATTCCTAATGAGCGAGTAAACTTAAGCTGACACCGCCAACCATCCAATTTCGTAATTACCGATATTGAATCGCAAACCTTTGTTTCGGAAAAAAGGCTGAATTTCATTTGGTATTTCGCCAACCGAAAATTGGCAAAATCAAATTCAAGTGCCGGAAATTAGACCGTGTGTTCGAACAGAATTTCGACATTTTCAATTTGCCGAAATTCGGTTTCCTAAAGCCTAGTCATTTAAATTTGGATTATTCAGCGTTCGCGAACAAACTTAATGCAAAAGTGTCGTCACAATCAAACGATCCTATAGTTAAGTTTTCGTTATTCGCGAACAAAACCAATTTATTTCAAATTCGACAAATTTTTCATTCTCAAAAATTTGTGTAATTTTACTTGAATTTTCGCGAACATAAAATGGTTAGATTTCAATCGCGAGCGCTATTTTCGTGAACAGTTTTACGCCGAATTTCAATTGACCAAAAGTGTTTGTTACACTTTTTTTTGGAAATGAACAAAATAGGATGGTTGGTGGAGTCACTTTAAGCTTACTCGTGCATAATGCCTAATTATTTAAATTTGGAATATTTAGTGTTGGCGAGCTAATTTAATGCAAAATTGACGTCACAAGCCAATCGATCTTGTAGCTAAGGGCTTGGTGTTCGCAAACAACTCGGTTTAATTCATATTCGACAATTTTCGTTCTCAAAAATTAGGGTAATTTTATTTGGTAAGTACAAAGTATCCAGGTAATACAAAATAGCTAGATTTAAATCGCGATCAGTGTGTTTACGGACAATTTTACACCGAATTTCAGTTGGTCAAAAGGCGTCCCGTAACAATTTTTAAACAAAATTACAAAATAATGTGGTAGGCGAGGTCACCTTACGTATACTTGCTCATTAGGACTAATTGTTATTAGGTCAATATTCTATTTTAATTTGGATGCATTGCAGAAAAATCCAATTTTGTATTCTTTTGTATATTTATGGATGGCTGGTACACCGAACAAGTGCACTAAAGGAAAACATTTTCGATTCAATTCGAAACCAAACCAAAAACAAAAACCTCTCCCAATAGCTTAGGACCGGCACTGTCGGCCTTCTATTGAACGGTTCCCATACGACCCCGGCTTCCTCGACTTTCTAGAGAGATGTAGCGATACCCGTTTAGTCCCAGGAAATCAATTAGCTTGGATCGCCGAAGGCGGGATTTGTCAGGGTGTTTGGCCTGGCCCCTGTCGGTGGCGCACGTGTCTTGTTTTGTGGTAGGTCCCTGAGGAAAGTCAACCCCTAGGACTATGTATAGGCAATAAGGTCGACTCGTCGTTTTCTATAATTCACTCAAAGAAGTCGAAATATGTTTTAAAATATGTACCTAAAAAATTGCATTGGTGTTAGCCTAATTTATACAGCTTATGATTGCTCACATTTTTAAGGTTACATCTTGTTACCAGTCAACCGCACAGTTTTCAAGATACGTTCTTCGTATTGTAACTTGTATCTCAATTTTCGCACTCAAGGAGTTAACTGGATTTGTATCACTTGATCATTCCTGACTCTCACTCCTGGACACGCTAGAGCAAAGTTCAAAACTTACCACTATGGCGGTTGCCCCGTTGTTTTGTTTTGGTTACAAATTTGCAGGTTGTGTTTGTACAGCAACCCGTTATCTTATCAACAGTAGTAAATTTGAGGAGGTTTGGTAATAGAAATTTGACTCATTTAGATCATTTTATCACTTTGATTTCGGGTCAACGAATTCGTTCGCCGGTGACGACCAGGCGTTGAATGTCAATGCTCTACTGCTCGAGACAACTTTTGTATGACACCTTCGCTCGTCCGATCGTGCCAGCATCCTATTCTTTCTTAGCTAAGGCACTCAGGGCATCTTTTCGGTGACGACCAGGCGTTGAATGTCAATGCTCTACTGCTCGAGACAACTTTTGTATGACACCTTCGCTCGTCCGATCGTGCCAGCATCCTATTCTTTCTTAGCTAAAACACTCAGGGAATCTTTCCGGTGACGACCAGGCGTTGAATGTCAATGCTCTACTGCTCGAGACAACTTTTGTATGACACCTTCGCTCGTCCGATCGTGCCAGCATCCTATTCTTTCTTAGCTAAAACACTCAGGGAATCTTTTGCAAGACTAGAAATAAATGGACAATTTTGAACGATATTCAGTCTGATCATTGTTTTACTCAAATTCTCTGTGGAGTTGTCGTCCAATATTTTTCTCAATTTTGTTTCGTCTGTTGCAAACTTCATTTTGTTTGCATTAGTGTCGTATAACAACTTTTGTCGATAGGCGTAACTACGGTTATGCCTGGCTTATCAAAGCTGGTAAATTTTATTTTAAGCCTTAGATAAAAAAATTCTTTGGTCACTTGTTATATTTTTAGGACGAACGATCTCGGTGTCAACGACAACGACGTACCCGGTGGCACATTTTAGGCTCGTTTTTGCTCGTCATCCCGGAAGAGAGATGCATATCTATTTCGACACTCGACAGCTGTAAAAATCGAAGGCTTTACTTGCAGTTTGGCAAAAGCCCTGGGTATAATTTTGCCGGAGAGTTTTCGACTAGGGATAAGAATAGTTCCGAGTACTACCGAATGTGTTGTTTACTAGATAGTGTCTAATACGTTATTAGGGCTTTTGAGTTTGTTCATAAACATGTTAGATTTTACAGGCTTGCTTGATGCTGCAACAAGGGCAGGGAGATCTTAGTTACGCTGCATGAATTTTCTTAAAAAACTGCATCAAATTTGTGACCTATCAAGTTCTAATGTCATTAAAAACAAAGGGTGTTAGTGTAAACTGACAAATCAGAAGCTATTTGTAAATGTTGTATGGATACAGTGTTAACGCAAGCCTTCTTGGTTATGGTCGAACGTAACACGAGCTGCTTTCCTTCAGGCTTCAGGCGGAAGGTTTATCGTTGTCCTCAACGAAAGGTTCGTATCAATTCAGAAGTGACCGTGTTATTCAGCCTTAGAAGTATTATATTATTATTTTGCCATGGCACAAACAGTCTACGTCGTGTGTATGGCAAACATATATTTAGCAACTATTTGCTTTTAAGAACACTGAGCGCTATCCGATGACGTTTATAATTTAGGATGAGCCAATCGTTAATGGTTAAGGTGCCGGTTACTAGTAATGATCTATGCCTTCCTAATGACTGGTTTACGATAAGTTGTGCGCAGGATGACTTAGTTTTGTTCGGCTGCCACAATTGACTCAGTGTACAATAATATAGCAGGAGCTAGCTATGCCTTTTTCCCATGCAGCCGTATCTAGGCCGCTGGCTAATCTGTTTAGTCTAGGACAAGACTATAGTGTCTTGGCGGACTGACTTATGCGGTTAATTTTTTGTCTTATTCTATAACGTCTATTCTATTATGTCAAGAATTTTAAATTATAACTGTTGCCAAGCCGGGAAACTTAAATTTTGTTAGCGCTACTTCGGGGTAAACTTCAAATTTTGAGCAAGTGCTAATATTGGCATTTGAACTAATTGAATTACTATACCATGTCGGGCAGGTTAGTGGAATTTTTCGGACCTTTTATGATGTTAGTCGGACGTTTTCCTCAGAACTACTTGACAAGGACGTTTAGGAATTGGAATCGAGCTAAATGAAATTCTTTGGACTTGAGTTTCAGGGCGTATCAGAGCGGAGCTCAGCTTTGAGTTATTTGGTAAGAAATTAAATTTTGCTCTCTGTTGGTACATTTTTCCTTTTCTGAGGGTATTTTTGTCAGTGTCCTTTGTTTAACAAGTCTGGTAAATTTGATAAATGACGAGAATTTCATAATAAATTTGTGTTTTGAACATTTAGTCGGAGGTACTCTGACCAGGTTAGGGTACAAATTATGCGTCTGAACCAGAAAAATCCGAATGTTGTTTGCCTCTACTTGATTCCAACGAGGTTGAGAACGGCGTGCCACCATCAGACGAGAGATATAACCGTAATTTCTCCATACCAAACTCGAAAAATTAGGTTTGAAGGATTACCTCAGATTTCTTAACCTACTGTTCTGTTTCCATTTACCGATCTGATTCCCGATTGTTTCGAGTTGACCTCAATTCTAGATCTACTGTAACCCCATTGGTTAGGTCAACCAAGAGAGTCTTTAGAAAAGAAAGTCTTGGGCACAATATCTCAGGAATTTTGACTTGAAAGTTTTACCTGCTTAGAAAAAATGCAAGCATCGGCTTCAGTTTCGATTCAGTTTCAGCCTAGTTGAGAGGATGAAGCTTACTTTCGAAAAAATAGTATCCCCTGAATATTGTAAGTTAAAAGCTTAGATGAGATTTTATTGGATCCTCAGGCTTGCGGCGGGATGTGGTGAACTCTCGTTCAAATTTAGGTTATACTAGCGATACCGTACTTGGGTACATGTCTAACTAATTTGACAAGAAATATTATCTTTCGAAATAGCACCGGGTAGAGTTAAATAACTTTTGATCTATTAGTTAATTTCACTAGGGTTGACGAATTGCCAGTTGTTTTGTGTTCTATCAATTCATTTAGCTCAGCCACACATCCTAGAACAACGGATCAGCTCAAGGAAATATTGAAAAGCATGCATCCTGAATCACCAGATTTATTTATGTGATTAAAATTGACCACTGCTTGCTGCCGACAATTCTCGTAGTTGTAGCCCATGAGGATCAATATACGGCTTTGTGTCAAACCTGATACTAAAATTTTAAGTCGTGATGAATTTGCCCTTTCGGATAGCTTTGGATAACACTTACTTATTTATTTTACTACTACCCAAGGAACTATGAATATAATATGTCATTATCATAAGATTACAATTTTGATCACAAAAGTTAACATGAGTACAATAAACACACAATTTATTGCATTATATGTTTTATTTCATTTTAAATTATCCGCATTTTAGAATTCAATAACTAGAAATTTTTTTCAATAAAAAATATCGGATATCGGAGCAGATACATAGATTTCGCAATTACTTTAAAACTTCAAATAGATCTTTACTTATATATTGTATGATAGCGAAATTCCAACCCTACGATTTGACAACCTAGCTGGTTAAAGCCAATTCTTATAATTCGAATACTCCAGTATAGAACAATTTAATCCTTGACGCTGAATTTTCGATTAGTGAAAAAAGTGATGTATTAGTCATATTTGAGTACTATACCCATGTTATCCTTAGCTTTCTTACCATATTTCATTCAAAGTCGACATAGTCGGCGTTATAGGGTTGCTCCACACAAATTTTTCATGTGACTTAAACGCACCAGTTTGGAATAACCTGCAAGTTTACACACCTAAGGTGGAGAGAACGCACGAACAATAGTTCTAAATGAAATTTGTTCGTGAAATATTGCAGCACTTCGTGTTGACTAATTTGATGTTAATTAGACTTACTAGAAATTTTACCTGAATCTTTCAACAGAAGTTTGATTACAAAATTTGAGGCACTTTTTGGTCATTCCTTACTGCCCTCACGATTTTTTCTAAATCTATTTGAGCTCTGTCACCGATATACATACTTAATGTGGCCTATAATTCTGGTATGACATAGTAGCAAAGCTATTAAAGGTCACATACATGCATAATATATATTTAGTCTGATACCTTTGGTTGTGAACTCAAGTGGCTTGCTTTGACTATATATATTTATATATACAAGCATATTTTTTGGTGAATCCACTGTATAATATCATTGCTGTAACTGCCCTTACGTATACCCACCTGATATCATGGGCCAAGATACAAAATCAGAAACAATAACACAATTTACAAGTAGGAAATTTGAACCGAAAGCTACTATCTGTATTGGATAGCATCGGACGTAAAATGCAGCATATGACTTTGTCAGGAGTCAGAGAACGCTTTGAATTCTCATTCATATTATATAAAACTTCATGTTTGACTGGCTTCAGTATATACTTTACAAATAACAACCTCCCGTTGCATGACAAACTCAACATGGCATAACAAATCATTCAGCAATTACACAAATTATCATATTTCAACACTTTAATTCCGGGTTTGAGTAATTTTCCTGATTTTCAGCACTATTTCCGGCAAAATGTTAACCCGACACCGGTGATCTGATTTCAACGTTGAGCACCCATAATCTGGCATATTTGCATGTTATGGCAAAGATTTGTGTTGTTTCAAATGTTCTCATATATTCCTGTCCCGCTAGGGCCATTTGGTCAATTTTCACCTGAGCACGCTTATATACCAAAAATACAAAATTTTGAAGCATTTTCGACGTGTGGCTCGACTTTCTAACGGCTCTGCCATATTTTATGAAATTATGTGTATTGTGGTGTTCGTGAAATTTTCCACCTAGCACACAAGCAGTTGCCAAGCGATATTACAGAAGAGGATGATTGACGGTTAAATTTACTCATACTGAGGGTACCGAATTACTTCAAGGTGAGCTGTAGGCTTGGTCTTGCTTTCTGGTTGTTCTGTCTTAAATAGAGAAAATTGCGTTAAAGGTCGTATGAAGCAGGCACTTTCTTTTTTGGAATAAACATGCTTTTGAGAATTCGGTGTTGTTAACTCTTTTTGGGGTTACAATCTGCGGGTTGTATACATAATATCGGTACGCAGCTGCATGGCGCAACTTCCTAACACCATGCCCATACCCCAGTAGTTATGATAACCTCAAGGGTGGACCATAATTTTGTGAAATTTGGCAACTTTTTCCCGTCGCACTCATAAAGCTATGGAGCGTAGCAAGTCGCAGGTGCTCTTCACGAGTTGTGTTCGGGCCCCGCCCGATTGGTTGCACACGTGCCTAGTATCTGGTATGATTGCTGAGGTCCCCAGGAAGGTTGCCACCGACACCTGCTCACAGGTCACAACGTCCAACAGATATTTCCTATCGTCATCTCACTTGGAAGTTGTCTTTTTCAATGTTGTGAGCGAAGAAATTTATACAACCGAGTGATTTTGGTATAAATTTGGACTCTGTCTCGACAAGTTATGTCTCCGATCACACTAATTATAATACACAGATTAATTGAAGCACAAAATATTAAAGCAGCATACATGAATTACGATACTTCGGATACTGTACGAACCAACGCATGGTTATGACCATTAAGTCGAATGCGGTCGAACTCAATGCATGTTCGAAAAAATTATACATAGTATGATACAGATCAATACATGTTAATGAACAGTAAATCAGCCGGGAGTACATTCATACTCCTAAAAACCTCGCATAATGTGTTTTACACGATTTCTGCATCGTCCCGCCGTAGGAGCGAGTCATATGCTAACTATCAACAACAATATTTCGGACCGATCATGTATGAAATATAACAACTATTTACCTTTAACGCGGGCAATCAATTAAATTATATTTTGGATGGGATGGATCACTTTCAAACTTAGTATACATTCAACCTCAACAAATTTATTTCATGGTGCGCTGAATTAGCACTCCTGCGAATACATAACTGCACAACCATTGATGTTATACAGAGACGAAGACAATGCTATGCCGATATGGAGAACGGTAAATCTATCTACTAACCCAGAAGCGTCGTAAGTTTCCCAATCTGATTACAATATTAGAACGGATAAACTCGTCAGCGCGGCATGGTTCTCGTCACTGAAACATGTACATTCTTCCATCCTAAGGATCTTACTTCGCGCTCTACACCAGGCCTGAGGTTTGTTTGCAAGTGATCAATGCTCCAGTTCCGTAGGTCTACGCTACAAACGTCATGATTCAACTTACAATTTCTCTTCGCACGGGCAACACCATCGACTGAGGCACTCCACAGCAGCTAGAAGCTACGGCTATTACCGGATCTAGTTCCTAGAGTTAATTTGAATTTTTCCCTGCGTTTTTTACCATGCCGCTGTTAATTATACCTCAACCGATTTTCGTTATAAGCCGAGAAAGACTACTTCTTATTCCGATTCGAGAAGGGCGCAACCTAATCGCAACCTTCCCATTACTTCGCCCTTGTATTCTCGAATTAGTTGATAATCAAGTCAAAACATAGAGACACGAGTTACAATACCCTACAACTGTCCTATGATCAGTCAAAGTTAGCCCCAATTGTGGTAGTAGATAATTTGTAAAACTATACTATAACCACTACGGCGCGATTTCGAGCATTTTTATGAGTCGCCTCAGTCAAAGTTTGAACTGCAAATTTTGGTGGAGGCGATTTGTGCAATTTTCGCGATCGCCTAGCCGGCCAGTTTTGTTGTATCAAAGGATTTGACTGGCTTTTGTAACTGTCATGTAGTTAAACTATAGTGTAAGGTCTGGAGCGCATCCTACACTTGTGTTAGGGGCACGGCACGTGCTCAAAGTTGGCTCAAATTTTCACAAATTTTATATTTCCCTACAATTTGTCAACAATTGTTTTGCTGACTGTTAACTCACAGAATAACCTTAATTCGATTTTAAGTCCGCTTTTTGTCCCATTGTAACTCAATCCTAACCCATTCTTCGTCCCGAGAAATTCCATCCTAAGCCCTAGATTTTCTTTCTCGATTTCTATCCTTTTCTCCCATCGTTCCTTTTCTAGCCTGTGCAGCTGCTGCGTTGTCTTGTTGCTTCGTGTTATTGCGCTGCGCAATGCATTACCATTGCTAGGCTTGCTACACCAAAGCCTGTATTTTTGATATTTTACGAGCGTTGGCGGCTCCTAAGCGAGCGCGAGCGAATCAGTCATTATGCCACTAACTGATACTAACTATGCGGGGGATAGAGAAATATAAATAAAATCATGCAACTCAAACCAAAAGCTCAAATCTGAAACGATGAATGCCAACCGAAAGCCTAAAGGACAGCGCTAACAAAACAAAAAAATCCCCCAAAACTCAGCAATCAAGTCGCTGTGAAATGAATCAGGATTTTGCTAACACTCGATCTGAGGCCGAAGTTTTCCTCAGATCAGGTCTAATTTCCAAGCCGTGGGGGCGCGTACTATGCTATATATTGTGCCCCCAGCCAGGGTGTCCACGTGATCAGGCAAAATTTTGACCACAGTTAATACGCAAGTATATCATCTCTACCAAATGGAAGCGAAATTCTCCTGCTTAAATCCGTGGGTCGACGTTCACTAGAACCTAGGTAAACCTAGTGTTGATCTGTCCGATTATATAGTAATAATTGGGTATAGGTTAATTTACGCATACCCAATTTACGTAGACCCAAAAACGGATATAGTAACATAAATGTACGTATAATACATATTTTCTTTTTTGGTATGACGTTTAACTATTATTAATATCATAATTAAATAACTAACTATTTAAAAGAGGCGAGAATTCGCAAGAAAGATGAAAAGAGATTAAAGGAGGAGAGCCAGACGAGAGAGTAAACGAAAAGAAGAGAGACATAGAGAGGAAAAGAAAAACCCAAAGGCCGTATGAAAGAAAAGATAACACGTACAGCGACCAATAGGTCGCACGTAGAATTCGACAAAGCGAGAAACACGTCGCTTAGAGAGTGAAAGAAATAAGAGAAAAGGAAATGGCAAATGGCCTGGAGGCGACGGGTGCCCGGGGGAATTCAATCGGGTCAGGGACAGATTCAGTCACAGGGCGTCGGTATTGTTCGAATGACACCAAACATAAGGGAGTAGACGTAAAATTGAGAGTTGACACAATTGTGTCAACTCATGTATATTAATATAGGTAGCTTCGGAGAGCTCTCCTGGTCCAACGGATGGGTGGAACGATAGCCCCGTAGGATCGTTGGGCTTGCCATTAGGAGGCGATTCGAGAAATGGGTGGTGCGGCAGGTAAAAATTATAAAAGTGTTAAACGAACGAAAATAGAGAAAGATTTGACCAAAGCGGGAGCGATTTTATCGGCTGTCTTGAGTTAACGGATTCGAAGATGTCTCAGCTAGGTAACATGATGAGGGGTAATTTGCTCAATTTAGAGTTAAAAATAAAATTTCAAGTATTGTATACCCACTATCGGTCGTAACTTGAACTGGGATCACTTTAACGGGCTATAGCAGGCCAACAAAGGGCCGGGCAGATCTCCGACACACATCATCGAGTTCACCAAGAGCACCTGAATTAACTAAGGTTCTAATACGGAACGGTTGCAACTCAGTAGAAAGTTTATGTCAATTTGTATAATATGTACGATAAAGCAAGCACAAAATGGAGGGGCAACTTTCATAGCGGCCCAACGGCTGAGCCTATCGAGACCCATTTGGGCTCGTTAAATGGCTACCTACTGACATATAAAGCTCCCGTTCATTAAACTCCAACGAGAAGAAGTGAAGGTAGTAATGTCGATGATCAGGCGACTTTACATGTCAATGAGGTGGAAATGAAAATTTTGGTGCTAGTCTCAGGTGCGCCGAAGAGCGCAACAAAACGCAATGGTGTCCGTTAGTTATCCGATTGTATGCTATAGTTATCGAAATATCAAATTTGCGTGAGGGGCACCTTGTTCGCGAGAGTAAGAGATCGCAGAAGGGGCGGTTTGCCGAAGGCGATCGGGGTTAATGATCAGATGCGGTAATTCCAGATATCATGGATTTCCACAGCAAAATGGGGATGGGGAGGTTCTGTTCGCGAAGTGAGAAGTTGATAACAGTACATTAGAATCAAATATATATCTATAACATACGTAACCATAATACATGCACTTGTCCCGAGCCTCTGTCAACAGCCAAACTTAGTGTGAGTAACGCCTGTTGTGGTAACTTTAGCGTGATTACTCCTTAACTTATGGATTAAACGCTCGTATGATTTCAACTATTTGGGTTTTGTTCGAAAGGCAGTGAAATTCTGTACGGAAAGTACTCGGCGCGTTTCTCCCAAAATACCAACCGTTAGAGGGCTACGGGCTGAAAAACGAAACCGACACTCGTCACTTCCGAGTACTAGGAAACTTTTTTCATGAGTTCGTTGTTTCCAGGTGCTCGCGTAACCATTGTCTTTTTATCTGCAGGCCTGTTTAACCATTACGACGCAGGTTGCGTTGCTTACAATTAGCGTCGGTGAAGCTGATACATTTAGTTTTGGTTACTACACACCCAGCTTTTAAATTTCGCAGTTCACTTTCTAGTGAGCAGTCGATAGTCTTCTATAATTGAACGGTTATAAATTTGGATTTCTAATACCTACTATGTGATAGTGATACCTGGTCGAGTTCCGAAAAATTCCGAAAGCCTTCGAAGATTCGGTTGCAGAATCGTTGTCGGTCAACGATTCTAAGGACAGTTATATAGAGGAATTATTGGATTTCTGTATTGCTTTTTCTGGACATCATTATAAAATATCGTTATTTTTTCAGTTTTGGCTCGACGTTCGGCTGAAGATTTAACAGGACCTAAGATTGTTGTGATAAGTTTGAAAATCGGATTTTATTAGTTACATTTGTTGTATTGAGTCCAAACCTGAATTCAGATGGGTCTGGAGATAAAGCGTATTATACATTTCAACTGTTTCCTGGACATATCGTGATTTATCCCAGAGTGTGAAGTAGGGACATAGGCTCATAACTTTCTAACGATTACGTACATTTCAATAAAATACACACCAGTAGATTTATTTCATCATATCGTGATTTATCCCAGAGTGTGACGTAGGGACACAAAGTTTTGCAGCAATTCCTGAATCTAAATTTATGTGCCTTTAAATTTTTGTCTCAACCGCGAGCCTGTGACATGGTTTTTACTCTTTGTCACTCTGGGCACTATGTGATTTTTTGCAGCTTTGTGTCATCATAGAATGCTTTATAAAGAATATAGAATGATAAAAAGCTAAAGTGGCTGACGGAAACGTCTCGAACCCTTTCGCCACATTAACACTTGGTTGAAGATAGCAGCAGCAACCGACACCGTTGTGATAAAGTTTACCAACGTTCAATATCAATAGTAAAGTTGGCGTTACTAAATTTCATCACGCCAGTACTGCGATGTGTTTTTGTCTCAAAACCTCTGTGCTGGGTTTATCGTCTCCGTGGGACGTATTCTGTAGGATGCCGAGGCATTTTTACCCGACTGTGCTACGGGTATATATTCCTATTCAGAGAATAAATTTTGGCTACAAACGTTTGCTTAACATTACAATAAAAACCAATTTTTCTTCTTTTACAAAGCACACAACCCAGGTCTAAAATACTGGATACAAACAGAATACACAATATCAAAACAGATACAAATAATCGAATAACTGTTAAAACCAATTTTTCTTCTTTTACACAGCACACAACCCAGGTCTAAAATACTGGACACAAACAGAATACACAATATCAAAACAGATACAAATAATCGAATAACTGTTAAAAACCAATTTTTCTTCTTTTACACAGCACACAAGCCAGGTCTAAAATAGTGGACACAAACAGAATACACAATATCAAAACAGATACAAATAATCGAATAACTACCGTTAAAATGCTCCACATAGCGAACTAATGCTTCGGAACACTACAAAAATTACATATAATTTCAATTTTAACAGCCGAAATTTTCAATAAATTTATTCGGTTAACTATTCTGTTAAAAATTACAATATCGGAACTCACGTGTGTGCTATGGCCACAACAAGAAATGCGAGCACTAGTAACACCCAACATGCCCTGGAACACGGATGAGCGGTTGTGTTGATTTTAGCAATTCCATGAAGCCCTGTGCGTTCAAGATCGTCCGCTATTTTATTGTTGGTATTTTTGCGGATTTTGGCTATAAATTATAAATGTAATTGATAAAAATTACACACATAAAGCAATTTTGTGTAGTTCACACGGACTGATCAGTATCAAATCGGCCATATTTTCATCGAATATATTGTATCATTTTTGCGTTTTTAGCAACAGTGGCAGCTGCTCACACCCTTTTACCTGTTCAGTGCCTTTTTTAAGTTCGATACTGTGACCGATTAACGTCATAATCGCAAATTTTTAAGTTTGAAGAACTATGTTGAATTTTACCAGAAGAACGCCAAACTGTCTATAATCGCATGTACAGAGACAGTCACCTATTGCATTACCGCGTTTTTAGGCCAATTGAACAACTATCAAGTGTCACAGATAAATTTAATGCAATTTGTTTTGGTTTAATGAATTCAGTGGTGGGTAAACACAGGATTTTGATATTAACAGAGGTCCAAATACTTAATTTACGTCTTAATGTCACTGCTGTTTCAAAGAGATCCGACTGGAGATCATAGTATTTAACATTTAGATATTTGGCGGAGACGGTTTCAGGGAACTCTTGATACTAAAAATTCTTTGTTGACCCGGTCTGATCTTGGTTGGAGCTATTGGTTGAAATGTATATACATAATTCGTTACTTCAAATTTATTTACATTATTGATGCACTATAACGATGACCGCGAATATTCACATCGAGAAACGATAGATTGCTAGTTGCGTAAATTAGCCATCCAGCTATTTCGAAACAGGTGCTCGCGTCATTAAACCCCTTTTAAACGGGCCAGCAAACGTAGAGAACACGGTCGAATTTAGTAGATACAGCGCTTCGCAACGAAATGAGTTGTCTTCGACCTGCAACTGTAGGTGTTACCGGGATAATTCGTGATTCTTGCATGTAGGCAGAGACATAATGGTACAACAAATAAAGTAACGACTGATACTATGTTGCTTTTCGTACGCTGAATCGACACTTCAAGCGGTATTAGAATTGTTTTACGTCTCAACTCCATCCCCCAAGGCTTGCCAACACCGTAATTGGACATACCTAACAGTAGTGTTTTTCATGTGGGAGAAAGCGGTGCGTTTAGCAACTCTTAATTCGGTCGATCAAATAAAAATGGTTTAATTGTCTAGAACTTTATCCAAATTTATCCAAATAATACCAAACTCAAACACATTGAGATCAGTATCTTCTCGAAGATTTTTGAAATACAAGCGAAATCGATCGAAGGTATTACTAGGTTTATACGGAATTTTTACAGCAACATCATGTTATCACTGCGACTGTAAAAATTTAAATCCGTTTTCATTTGATATGCATTCAGTTTCGGGTTAACTCGATTTAAAATAAGTGCAAATATAATTTAGAATATTAGCAAATATATATACTGAAATAGTTTCATTTTGGCCAATTCGGATACGATTTGGCTCATATTAATTTGTAGCTAAAGAAATTATATAAATTCGAGCTTTCCGTGTGGTTTCGTGATGCAATTTGCGTGTTGTATTTTGTATACAGATACAAATTATAATGCATATAATTCAACACAGTGAGTATCAAGTATAGTTTTACTGAAGACAAAAATACTTAGCCTAACATAATTAGCCTGCTTTGCAATCAGACGCAAATATCATTTTGAAATGGCAAGTTTTATCTAAAAACAATAACTTAGGTCGGAAATATCCGTTTATATTATTTTTAATAATAGTCTTTTCATAAGGGTAGAATTTAGCTCAACTCCACAGAATGAAGATTTAAATCGAAGATATAATTTAACATGTCGAATTAAAATAGTATGAACTTTTAACCATCTTTATGGGCGCACCGTATAGTATTTTTTCACATCAGATATAGCTATGTTTGCACATGTTCCAGCTTTATGTAAAGCATTTGTGTTCCATTAAAGCAGTTATGTTTCTTATGGAAGGAGTTATTTCAACAATATCATCAATGCATGTATGTAAACTAGTTGGCTAAATTCATTGACCACAATCTAGAGCTAGAAAGCCCAAATTACAATCGATAGCTGAGATTTTAACATCATTTTGATCAAATTTGTTTGGTTAGAAATATTATCTAATACTAAAATTAGGATATAGATGAAGTTTTAAGGATCAACGTGCACTTGAGAATGCGTATACTTTGAACATTTATACAAACCAAAGGAATCGTACGCATAATTAGCGAAATTTAATTAGATCTAAGCCCTCAAGAGTCTCAAGACCTTGATTATTGCGTTTGTACAAGTATTTTCATACAAAAATAAAAAATTTTAGGTACACAATCCAAAATTACATGAACTGACAAAATTTGAACCAAGTCACTCTGCTTGCTGCCAAATTCATAGAAACAATACTGATCGAATCATCTGTTTGTTTGAATTGCTGCTGTTCAACCAAGCAAAGCGTAGATAATCCGCATAGAGAAATACGCGCAACATATGAAAACATGCAGTATAAAAAAATTAGGAACCATCTTCTTGCTGTTTTCGAATCGTTGGTATTGCAGTTTTCAATAGGTGTTACTAATTTATTCTGTAAACGTATTCAGTGAAAGAAAACTATTTTCTGTCCAAATAAGCTTGTGTGTTTTACTTGTATTCATAAATTAAAACCACCGTATGCTTACAAATGGGTTTTACAAGTGAACATGAAGAAAGATGTACATATCACAAATATATATAGCCCGCTCTATATACTCGGAGATGCTTACGGCAATAATGTTTTTGGCTGACTTATGTTCCTGGATATTCGTGTGTTAAAGGAAAATTTTCAAGGAAATATTTTCGATTACCTAGGGTACATATCACATGTACATATCACGAGTATAGCCCGCTCTATATACCCGTAGATGCTTACGGCAATAATGTTTTGGCTGACTTATGTTCCTGGATATTCGTGTGTTAAAGGAAAATTTTCAAGGAAATATTCTTTTCAAAATTTACCGTAAGGTACATATCACATGTACATATCACGATTATATATAGCCCGCTCTATATACCCGGAGATGCTTACGGCAATAATGTTTTTGGCTGACTTAAGTTCCTGGATATTCGTGTGTTAAAGGAAAATTTTCAAGGAAATATTTTCGATTACCTAGGGTACATATCACATGTACATATCACGAGTATATATAGCCCGCTCTATATACCCGGAGATGCTTACGGCAATAATGTTTTTGGCTGACTTAAGTTCCTGGATATTCGTGTGTTAAAGGAAAATTTTCAAGGAAATATTTTCAGTTACCTAGTGCAAAAAAATAGTTTTCACAATCGAAGTAAACACACCTGGTGGCTCGTCGCGTTTTTTATCAAATTCGTCGACAATAGCTATCAATTCTCCAAGACTGTTATGCAACTTGCGATGTTCTATTATTTGGGCTCTTGCAGCTGCTTTCAACGTGTGCAATGCATCTTCCATCTGTTTTTCTTGAACATCCTGCTGATTGCTCATTATCAGTTTTTATACCCGAAAGGAACGATTTTTAATAAATGTAAACAAAAGATACATTATTACCCGTGTATGATTACCAGTCTAGAAATTAGATATTATACATTAAATAGGGTTTTTATAGGAAAAACAATATAATACAAAGTACTATAAATTAATAGATATATAAACGGCACATGATTCAATCACGATGCGCGCTTGTGACAGAAGCTTCCCAGCGCCGTAGTCTCTGTTTCTGTCTATTCAACATTTGACCGGCAGTACCAGTGACCAGTACAGTTCTAGAATTATCAGGAGGATCCTGTCACATGATGTCTTACAATAAAAAGATGTTCTCTCTGTTAAAAATTGGCGTATCTTATGGAATTTCTACCCATTCACTAAGGTTATTAAAATTATTTTAAAATTATTATAACATAAGCTATATCGTTTAGACAGACGGCATAAGAGATTAATCTCAAACAGTGTAATAAACTTAACTTTGCCTCGAATGCAATAAAATCATTACCTTTAAAACGCAATCTTTTCTGTAATAAATCCTGACACGCGATAAAATAGTTATGAGCGACATAAGGCCAATCGACCAATCGTAACTTTCACTTGGTCTGTAAATGAATCAGTTATCTAATGTGCATGAATCCTTTCTGCAATAAAGCCTGACAAGCTATGGAATAGTTTTGAGCGACGAAAGGCCAATCGACATATCGTAGCATTTGTAAATAAATTAGTTATCTAATGTGAATGAATCCTTTCTGCAATAAATCCTGACACGCTATGACTAAGTATTTAAGGTACAAGAGTGGCTTTTATGGAACGCAATAGTTTATGATATACCAGAAGCTTCGTATGACGTAAAGTGTGTGTAATCGCGGTTACCGTTGACGATGCGGCCACATAGTAAGCTAGTGCCGCTGACCGACCATCATACGGCTGTGCGCTTATTAGTGATCGTGTTTGAGCGTAGAAAACCTATTGGCTTCTCTAAATTACGAAAATTATACCGGTGGGCATGACCTCGAAAAAACCGGTTTGAAACAGGGTAACTAAAAACACCTCGGGGTTCTACAGTTCATCAGGGACCCCAGTTAAATTGGGAGGACCACTATGTACTGTAATTGTCAAGAAACTTCAAATATGGATAGATTAGCGACTGACTTTGATAATGGATATCTAATATGAGAAAATTCTAGCGATTTTAGCACCGTTGGAGAGTAGGAGAAAATTATTTATATTTTTAGCTAATATATGGGAAATTTCACAC
Source organism: Trileptium ribeirensis (assembly GCA_030248225.1). Lineage (NCBI taxonomy): Eukaryota > Metazoa > Nematoda > Enoplea > Enoplida > Thoracostomopsidae > Trileptium > Trileptium ribeirensis. Next base: position 28,582 of record JASANE010024747.1, on the reverse strand, counting down.
ATTTTTGTCTCAATACTGAAAAATTCAGTAATGTTTAGACATTAAGAAAATAACTGGCGGTATAAACTGGGGTGAACCTGGGTGGAGATCTAAATCGCTGCCTCCTTTCTCTATTTAAATAAGTTAGACTTGTGGTCTTCTTTGATGCAATTCTAGCTTTGTTAGAGTCAAGTATCAGCTCGAACTACGCTACGTATCTTGAACCTGTAGTATTAACACTCTCTCGTGAACAGCCAGATCGGATTCATTTATGCTCGACAACATAAGGCGATTCATTTCATGCACGTAAAGGAGAAGGCAAGATGTATCCATAAAACGGATATTTTATGTCGCTCGAAATTGCAAAAACCCTTAAAGGATTCACGCAAATTTAAGTCGTCGAGAGAAGGCCAAATTTAATGATATTTTATTAAATCTTCAAAAAATATCAAAAAACTGACGAATATTTTTAGCAACAGTTAAACTTTAAAACAAAGTCTGCAATAAGTAATAAATAGATTACCCAATCACTAATTTGCTACGTCTCGCTTGAAATTCAACTTTGTGTTGGTCTTCCTTCTAGACGTAACTTAAACGAAGTGTGCAATAGGTAATAAATATTACCCGATCTTTAATTTGCTACATCTGGCTCTGAAATCATACATAACCTCCAAGTTAGTGGTATGGACATATTATTTATGCTATTTGTTATAGGGCAATATGTGGTATTTTGGTAATGATATCGAAATTGACCTTAGGACACATGCTTTTATTGTCTATCAAAATATCAATACGACCTTTTATAACGAAACGATAAATGACAAATCCGATAATAGTTATACGATGAAATTGATATGCTAACTAATTAGAGAGACGACATTTGACTATAATGTTGTAATTACTTAACGCTATTTTTAGCATAAGTCTCTTTAATTTGCACAATTTATGATTAAACATTACACATGATTAATTGCATAATAATATATGATAAACGCAAAAACAAATAGATACCAATGTGTGAACATGAACATATTACGATCGAAAAACATATATTTTAGACTGAAACTATACCAAGTTTCTAATTTTTGGCACAAAACAGAAAATCAGGATGAATGATATTCTTGTTCATTTGACGTATCTTATTCCATAATCATCACACTGACAAGTTGTTCACGAATTACCGCTTCACAATAGTTTATCGCTTTATAAGCTAATCCTATTCTGGTATCGTAGAAGTTTGATACGTTTATTCAAGATATATGCGTTAAGAAACTGTGCCAAACTCATGGCGAGTGGCGAAAACTAAATGTAGGTTGTACGACCTCGATAAACTACATCTAATTTTGAACTTAAAGCTACTATATCAGAGTTACACTTTAGCCAAGTACGTCGAGCAGTTGTTGAAGTATTTACAGCTGCAATAAACTTTCATGAATTAACTATTATATACATTAAATATTGTAAACACTAGCTATGTGATCCATTTTGAAAATTTTATTAAAACAGAGCCATTTGTATTTCCGATTTAGTCCATTGAATGGTATATCCTATTTAATATAGAACCCATCATAATATATGTACAATTCCTATGCGACGCCCACTTTTACCTACAACGTAACATAGTATCTTCATCTTAGAGTTCAACAATTACAAATTTGAACCGTGCTTTTTTGTGAAAGGAATGTTTTCTATTACCTATAGGTAAACCAACGGCAATGAATTATTTAAACATATTTTTATTGGTTATTGTTATGCGACACTGTTATCCGCTCCAGTGCATTCGGAAACCAATGAACGGTATCGATATGGGCTAAGATACATCTGGTTATTAACCTGAGAACCCTTAGTTCATTTTATATATAAGTGTAGCCTTGATTCGAAAGTAATTTTTTCTTCTATCAAAAATTTATTATACCATCATAATGTTTTCATTGCATAGATTGTAATACGACATAAACGCATACTCGTTCAATCACATGTGCAACGTAGCAGTAAATAAAACAGACAGTTTACCATAAATCTACAATGAGCTAAGTAGTAAATAAATGACCAAGTAAGTTTGCATGTAGTTAGGATATACCATTAGAAACATAGACAGTTTTTGTTCTGACAGGCTCGTAGTCGCAACACCGACTAGGTTCTGGGATTATTTTGAGCTTTATAGTATACCCACGCTTAGTATATCGACACCGGAATAGATTTAGATTCATTTACTTCTGTCAATGTTACAAAGTTCCATTTAAAAAACTGTTAATGCTTATAACAGCACTTCCAAAAAGGGTCCGTAACTACTCTCCCCCTCCCCCAAGTTATTATCAGGGTGGGTATAAAAACTGTTCTATCCCTTTTGTTTACCTCATGTTTTAGAAGTAACGTGTTATCTAAGCAGATTTCATTACCGATTACCGACTGTGACCTCTTCAAAAGCAGAAACCCATACCCAGCGCATAACGTTCTTCTTTACTCAATAGGTTTGGCGCACATAATAACTAGTGAAGCTCGCTTGCGAGCCAGAATTCGAGTGGTGAGAACAATCCCCCGAAGTCTGTTGTAGAAAGCACACACAAACAAAGCCTACACACAGTACGCAGGTGCAGCATTATATTAACCGTGAGTGATGAGTCATAGTTACATCCGCCTCTTTTGATAGCCAACGTACGCAGCAGACAAAACATCATACAACGAGTACAAAAACAATGAACTAACAATTTAATAATTCAAAAAAACCCTAAATTGACCGTGAAAAGAACGTTAAAGGATTTAAACCGACACTTGAGAAAAATCTCATTTTTCATACCAAGTATGAAAGCAGAAGTGTGAAAAATGTTTGCCACTTAATATTTTTGACACTCGCAATGAGCTTATTGGCCCAGAAAACCCCATATAAGACACTAAAAGCAACAAAACACACACATTTAGGTGCATTTCCCACGACTTTTCACCAAATACGAAATTTGGCGCTAACTATAAGCTTATAGACTCCAGATTGGGAAGTAGTTGAAAAACTTGTTATATATCATTAGAAGGCTCTGGTGAAGGTACATGGAATAGGCCTATTAGTTTGCGGATACCTTGTTTACTTATTGAGAAAAGTCACAAAAACTGGGGGGGTGCCAGAAAAATGTGCCAAAATGACGTCATTTTGCCCCATAACTTTTCCCACGGGAAAAAATTCAAAAATCGGGCTCCGTCACTACACCTAAATCGACCATTACGGTTCGAATGAGCTATATCAAAATCCGCCCAACCGTTATCCAGATCCAGGTGCGACAGACACACACAGACACACAAAGAACAGGACCTCCTCAACCCCCTACAAAGCCAAATTTGAAAATTCTCGTTCCACTCGAATTCAATAATATTTTACCAAAAAATTGACACTGCTCGTTGTGTAATTGCCGATTGACTTCAGATGTTTTACATGTATTTTAGGCTGCGGTCTAGTAAAGGACGTGTTAAGTACAGATGGAGCCCCTAGCCAAGCATCTTTGCTGTGAATATGCAATACATATTTTAGCATACGCGTCCATAAAAGATGTGACGTTTCGGATTTGCACTTTCCGGATAAATTACCACAAATACAGGGTGTCCCAGAAGTACAGAAAACAGTTTGACCTGTCATAACTAAAGAACCACTTGACATAATGGTATGCTTTTTATTTGTTTTATTGACAATCATTATACTTAGGTGATATATACTAACTATATGGCCAATTCACGACTTTCTCTAAGCGATAAATTTACAGCAGTAAAACTACTCAAAATCTAAAAATTTTCTGAAATTATTCATGGTGCCATTATTCGTCTTTGCAAGCATTAAGAAACAAATGTATTCCTGCTCTTAATCGAAAATTCGATGCTTCTGGGTCAGTAGTAAATTTGTCTAAGCCCGGTCGCCCACGCGTAGCCACTGGGGATGGCAATATTGCTTTTGCCTCGGACAAACTTGTGAAATTGCCGCGCAAGTCAATTTGTCGGCTGCCAGTAGAAGTTAGCCTGTTGAGGATGACCAGTCATCAAACAGTTAAAAAGTTAGAACTGAAACCATTCCTTCCGCAATTAGTACACTGACTAAATAAAGATGGTCTTGACCGCCAGGTAGAGATTGCTAAAGAATGGTTGGCGCGACTAGACGATGATCTGGAATTATTGATCTAGGTATTTAGTCTAATGAAAGCTCAATCAAATTCAATGGCCAATTAAATCGACACAGTTGCGTTTACTGGGCCAAAGAGAATCTTCGTGAAAGACCAGCTGAGTGACTTTTTTGTATGGGAATGCGCTCTGAAGATGTCATTGGGTTTTTCTTTTTCGACGAAACTTTTACAGGTGCCGGTTATTTGAGGCTGCTGAAGGATGATTTTTGGCTCCAAATTGAACAGCAGGACCAGCGCGACAAATTTTTGTTCCAACAGGATGCGTGAACGTTTACGGAAGGAAGTATAACCTTGTGTAACAACTGAGAACTTCATGTCAGAAGAACTTGGTTTGATTGACACCGAAGTGTTTCGAAAAGTTTGTCGATCTGTGTGATTTCGTCTTGAAGAAACAGTCGAGGTCCGAGGACCCCAGCTATTGCTATATGTTAAGGTTAAAGTTTATATTAGTGTTATTTACAATCGAAATTTTGTGCCTGTATAATTTGTGGTTCAGATGCTATAAAGCGCCATTAGCAATAGAAATTTTGTGCCTGTATTATTTGTGGTTCAGACGCTATAAAGCGCCAAAGTGTTTTCTTTACTTCTGCTACACCCTATACAACAGCTATTATAGATTTCAACCCAGTAAAATTTATATCAAGGGAAAACAAACAGAGCAGTTATCGCCGCCCTTGTTCTTATATTGCGCTGTGCGAATTTAACTGCTATGACGCTAGATATTTTATTCATCAGTATTGATTGACACAAATTTTAGTCGTTTTCTTTGATCTATCATGAATGATTTGTTAATATTCTTTGCATGAGATACTCACGGTATTCAACAAACCACATAGGTAAGTCTGCAAACAAAGATTACATATAATGAGGATAGGACCTTAAAGGAAACTTGTCGCCGGCCAGCATGAGCAACAGTTGGTAATGACATGGTAATCTGAGGTTATTGGCCCACCGCTGGGCCGTAATGTGAAATCACCGGTTTTGCTTAACATGCTCCATGGTATATCAAAAGTAGTTAAAAGCGGCGAAGAAAACAGTGCGACTGTGGTTATGCATCACTCACAGAGAAGTGCGTGCACGAACAGCGCACCGTAAGCTATTGCAGCTACCATGTTGTAAGAAAACAATATTGTCTAATAGTCTGCGCTCAATGGCTAGTTTGATGTTCCAATTTGAGCTATGTGAACGTCTGTCAGAACGCCGTATAATAAGTAATGCACAAGCAACAATTCAGAACACCTCGCAGACCAATGTTAGCATATTTTATAAGCCATAATACACTTTATTTAACAAAAACCGAAAAATTTCGGAATTCCTTAATTGCAGTTTATCACAAAGTCGGAATTTCAAGTTATTTATCACGTTATAGGCGCTTAGCGCTTGAATCATAGGTAGCATGCCACAAAGTGCCAATACATTTATCTTATCCAGTAACGCTCAAAATAACTAAACGCATTCAGGCGATTTGAGCACAATTAAATGAAGACATAATAATAAAATCTTGCTCCTTCAAATACCGAAATTTAGCATTGCAGCTTCACACCGAGTTTTAGAGGGTAGCAGCATATCCAACTAATTTTAAAACAATAAAGTCAACATGATTTATTGGTAAACATACTGCAAATAAACCTTGAGTTTTATAACTCACATTTTTACGAACAGTTAAGCTTTAAAACGAAGTCTTCAATACGTAAGAAATAGATTACCTGACCCTCAATTTGTTATATCTGCCTTTGAAACCATACAAACCCTTAGATTTAGTGTTATGGCCATACTTAGATCCCACATTTTCATGAACTGTTAAACTTTAAATCGAAGTCTGCAATACGTAATATATAGATTACCTGATCCTTAATTTGCTATATCTTCCTTTTAAACCATACAAACCCTTAGATTTAGTGTTATGGCCATACTTAGATCCCACATTTTCACGAACAGTTAAACTTTAAAACAAAGTCTGCAATAGGTAATATATAGATTACCTGATCCTTAATTTGCTATATCTGCCTTTTAAACCATACAAACCCTTAGATTTGGTGTTATGGCCATACTTAGATCCCACATTTTCACGAACAGTTAAACTTTAAAACGAAGTCTGCAATACGTAATATATAGATTACCTGATCCTTAATTTGCTATATCTTCCTTTTAAACCATACAAACCCTTAGATTTAGTGTTATGGCCATACTTAGATCCCACATTTTCACGAACAGTTAAACTTTAAAACAAAGTCTGCAATAGGTAATATATAGATTACCTGATCCTTAATTTGCTATATCTGCCTTTTAAACCATACAAACCCTTAGATTTAGTGTTATGGCCATACTTAGATCCCACATTTTCATGAACTGTTAAACTTTAAATCGAAGTCTGCAATAGGTAATATATAGATTACCTGTTCCTTAGTTTGCTATATCTTCCTTTTAAACCATACAAACCCTTAGATTTAGTGTTATGGCCATACTTAGATAACACATTTTCACGAACAGTTAAACTTTAAAACGAAGTCTGCAATACGTAATATATAGATTACCTGATCCTTAATTTGCTATATCTTCCTTTTAAACCATACAAACCCTTAGATTTAGTGTTATGGCCATACTTAGATCCCACATTTTCACGAACAGTTAAACTTTAAAACAAAGTCTGCAATAGGTAATATATAGATTACCTGATCCTTAATTTGCTATATCTGCCTTTTAAACCATACAAACCCTTAGATTTAGTGTTATGGCCATACTTAGATCCCACATTTTCATGAACTGTTAAACTTTAAATCGAAGTCTGCAATAGGTAATATATAGATTACCTGATCCTTAGTTTGCTATATCTTCCTTTTAAACCATACAAACCCTTAGATTTAGTGTTATGGCCATACTTAGATAACACATTTTCACGAACAGTTAAACTTTAAAACGAAGTGTGCAATAGGTAATAAATAGATTACGCAATCTTTAATTTGCTACGTCTCGCTCTGAAATCATACAAAACCTCAGATTTAGTGTTATGGCCATACTCAAATCCCACATTTCTAAGAACAGTTAAACTTTAAAACGAAGTGTGCAATAGGTAATAAATAGATTACCCAATCTTTAATTTGCTACATCTGGCTCTGAAATCAGACACTACCTCCAATTTAGTGGTATGGCAATATTATTTGTTGTAGGGCAATTGTGGTATTTTGGTAATGATATCGAAATTGACCTTAGGACACATGCTTTTATTGTCTATCAAAATATCAATACGACCTTTTATAACGAAACTATAAATGACAAATCTGACAATAGTTATATGATGAAATTGATATGCTAACTAATTCGAGATATGACATTTGACTATAACATTGTAATTACTTAACGGTATTTTTAGCATAAATTACATTAATTTGTACAGTTTTGATTAAACATTACACATGATTAATTGCATAATAATATATGATAAACGCAAAAACAAATAGATACCAATGTGTGAACATGAACATATTACGATCGAAAAACAAATATTTTAGATTGAAACTATACCAAGTTTCTAACTTTTGGTACAAAGCAGAAAATCAGGATGAATGATATTTTTGTTCATTTGACGTATCTTATTCCATAATCATCGCATTGCCAAGTTATCCCCGAATTAAGGCTTCACAATATTTTTATCATTTTAGAAGCTAATTTTGTTTTGGTATTCTACAATTATTGTGATGCATATCTTCGAGATATTTGCTTCAAGAAACTGTGTGAAACTCATCCTGAGTGGCGAAAGCTATAATCAGATTGTACCGTCCACCATATAGTGGAGCTAATCTTGAGCCTAATGCCCCTATATGAGAGTTAGACTAAGTCTAAAACTAGGCACGAATTCGCTGTACTAAGCCGATCTTCTTAAGGTTAAAACATTAAACTCCTAGGTTTTCGTTGGGCTGAAAAATGCTATATGTTTGAATATATGCCTAATTATGGTACCTTGACAAATTTGGGCAATATTGTAATATGAAAATTACATAAATAAACCGATATTAATTAATTATTGTATTGCTAAATCTAATTAACTCCAGACTGTAGCGTTGTAAAAGCACAAAAGCCTAATTACACGACAAAGCGTAATTTCGTAAGAGGCTTCCGTCACATATTCATACTTACTTTGTTACAGTTATTACATGTTATTCTGTTGGATTTAATGAATTTCTGTGATACAGTTACGGCCAAAATTAAGTGCGACATTCAAGCGGATATCTGCAAGCAAGCAGCGAGCGAGTGCGACCGAGTAACTGCTGGCGTGCGGCTGCGAGCGAGTAATCGCGGGTCACCGCTCGCATGCGAGTCAGTGCGATCAGGTAGTCGTATTGCGAGTGGCCGCCCGGGACAAAAAGGGAGCACAACAAGTGCAAATTAATTCTAAGCAAGATGTCAGATTATCGTCAATCGTTTCTCATAAGCTCCAGTATTACACAAATAATATATTATTTTGGTTAGAATCAAGGTAGAGTCTGAATTGTGTTTTTATTGCTATACTCAAACGCAATAATTTTATTTTCATTGCATTAATTGGCGACCTATAAATGGCATGTTGACCTTACTATAACATGGTTTGTTTGTGCGATTTCGTACAATTGTTATATCAATGTTGAAATTGGTGCACCGTAGAAGCCGTGCATAATGCGAGAGTTTACTTGCGAGCGAGAACCAGCTAATTTGCAGCCTGGATCAACCTTTCGGGGTTAGTCAACCGCAAACAGGCACTCACTGGTGGCCAGTGCGCTCGCCATTCCAATTCTGGCCGCAAATGTAGGTATACCATTTTAGCAGTAAATTATCCGGCTTAAAATGTTACCATATCCACTGGTTGCATTGACTGTATATTACTATCGAAAATAGCAATCTGGCATTTACAATTGAATATAAGTCTGTTGGTCACACTAATTAGATGTTTAACAGTTAAAATCTGTAAACATTTAATTCCATCAGTGATTAACATTGTTATAGGCTCAACTATTATCATTATCCAATATCAACTCATCAAAAGTTTAACCAAATTGTTTCTTCATATCTTTTACAATTGAATATAAGCCTGTTGGTCACACTTATTAGATGTTTAACAGTTAAAATCTGTAAACATTTAATTCCATCATTGATTAACATTGTTATAGGCTCAACTATTATCATTATCCAATATCAACTCATCAAAAGTTTAACCAAATTGTTTCTTCATATCTTTTACAATTGAATATAAGCCTGTTGGTCACACTAATTAGATCTTTAACAGTTAAAATCTGTAAACATTTAATTCCATCAGTGATTAACATTGTTATAGGCTCAACTATTATCATTATCCGATATCAACTCATCAAAAGTTTAACCAAATTGTTTCTTCATATTTTTTTTGCAATCGCGACAGCCTAGTCATAGGATGTTCAGTTGACGGCTGTCAGAAAGTAATATTGAAGAAATATAGCGAATGCGAAAACCAAAAGTTGAATTGTTGCACTGGATGGCACGATGGCGCTGCAATATATAAGATTAAAGCAATGAATCAAACCTAAAATAATAAGCTTAGCTTTTATACATTCAGATACCGGCATTAATACACGTCCTACAGCCGAATTTGCACGAATAAATTCGCATAACTCGACATATTTAATATGTCGAATGGTCGACAAACAACCAAAACAAATCTATGCCTCGACTGGAGCAACAGTGAGCGTAATTGAACATTGGTAATCGCTCACAGATTCAAGCCAACCAATTTCGTTGCAGTTCAGAAAATATACTATTATTGCTAAATCAGTAAAACAGTCGCCGGGTCAAAGAAACTATGACACCTTAAAAGTGCCTATATTACGAAGCAGCACGATATATTTGGCTCATATCGTCTTTAGGGGCGGAAGTTTTATGTAACTTTTTAACAATCTGTATTCATTTACATACTTTCATTCAAAAACCAGAAATGAAAATTGCTGTTGGTTGGTTATTTTTGATAATTTTAATCAAGTTTCTTGCTGTGCGACTCCTCAATATCTGCTATAATAAGAATAAAAAAACTATAAAGAAATATTTATCTCTTATTAGCTGATCCGGTTCATATAAACTTGTCTTTATTCGATAAAATAACGGTGTAATGGTTAAGTTTAGACAACTAGTGCATTGTACATGTTGTTGATACCATTGTACAAATTCTCCGCGAAGCAGGAAAGAAATATGGTATACGATTAGGTTTTTTAGCAGCTCATATTGTATTTAAAACTCATCTGTCAGTAGTGATTCTACGGTTAGACAAAATTTGCCGAATTACAATAAATAGGACCAAATACCAAGACATAATTTGAATTGTTCATTTTTAGAAATCCCATGCGCCAACAAAAGATTCGTTTATAACGTCTACAATTTCGTCTTTTTACAGATACGGCAACATCTGTTTGAAATCAAGCCAGTAAGTACTATATTTTTGTCTCATACCTTTTCAGAACTGATATGTTTTCGATTTAGTAACCTGTGTCTATACTTATTACCTATAATTAATTATAGTTTCTTTTCAGCCAAATAACATTATCACAGTAAACACAGGTTCTAAAAGCCACGCAGAACGTTAAATTGAAATCTATTTGAAACAAATTTCCCATATTATAGCGAATACTTTTGATCTCTCACGATGTATTTACAAACACTTTCAGTAATATTTAGCTAAATAGTTACCGCAATCATTTTACATTTATTTAGGATGTGCTAATTGCCGCCTCGCTATCATAGCACAGAAGTTACCTGATGAGACTTTTTACAAATGATGCGTCATAAATAAACAGTATATGCAAAACAGTGAGCTGTTAGGAGGTTATTGCTGCGATACATAAGGAAAACTCGCGACTAACAACGTGTGTGCGTAAACATACACCATTCGATAAACTGAGTTGTTACATTTACACTGTGCAGCGGCAGAATTTGAAGGGTGTTGGTATTACACGGCTCATTTGACGAAATCTCTAAGTTGAATTATTTGTCTTGGTTATGGCAAAAGCACAATACCTAAATATTAAAACATTTTTCTAATTTCGATTAATGGCACTGTGGATCTTATGATCAATCGCTGCGATCTGGGATACCAGAGAATAAACCACATAATGAACATAAAACTGAAAAACAGCATTTAATTACATTTGCATTAATTACATTGTTACATTTACACTGTGCTGCGGCAGAATTTGAAGGGTGTTGGTATTACACGGCTAATTTGACGAAATCTCCAAGTTGAATTATTTGTCTTGGTTATGGCAAAAGCACAATACCTAAATATTAAAACATTTTTCTAATTTCGATTAATGGCACTGTGGATCTTATGATCAATCGCTGCGATCTGGGATACCAGAGAATAAACCACATAATGAACATAACAAAACTGAAAAACAGCATTTAATTACATTTACATTAATTACATTGTTACATTTACACTGTGCTGTGGCAGAATTTGAAGGGTGTTGGTATTACACGGCTCATTTGACGAAATCTCTAAGTTGAATTATTTGTCTTGGTTATGGCAAAAGCACAATACCTAAATATTAAAACATTTTTCTAATTTCGATTAATGGCACTGTGGATCTTATGATCAATCGCTGCGATCTGGGATACCAGAGAATAAACCACATAATGAACATAACAAAACTGAAAAACAGCATTTAATTACATTTACATTAATTACATTGTTACATTTACACTGTGCTGCGGCAGAATTTGAAGGGTGTTGGTATTACACGGCTCATTTGACGAAATCTCTAAGTTGAATTATTTGTCTTGGTTATGGCAAAAGCACAATACCTAAATATTAAAACATTTTTCTAATTTCGATTAATGGCACTGTGGATCTTATGATCAATCGCTGCAATCTGGGATACCAGATAATAAACCACATAATGAACATAACAAAACTGAAAAACAGCATTTAACACAGAGATTTTTTGCTTCCCAAATGCTTCCCCGACGGGTTATTAAATAAATCATGACCATTTCAATTAAGGTGCAAAACCCTAAGTAAGCTAACCAAGAATAGGATTTACCGAAGTCTCGTTTTTAGAGAGCTGACTTTAACTTTTCGTTGAACATATTTTAAACATGTTTTCTGTCTTATGAACGACAAAATACATAAAGCTAAAATTTACGGCATCAACGACAGTTTATTTTATAGATGAAAATAAATATATTTCATTTCATAAAAAATGTTTATTACCGCTTCGTTGTTCCGAACTTCATTTACGTTGTTTGTGACATAAATAATTGTTGTAACCACTATATGTTTGTATATTTCTTTACCACATTGAAAGAACGTCTGAAAAGATCGTTTGTATATAAAAATCTGTACCGATGTTACATGAATCCATAGCAGTTTTTACCATCGAAAATACTTGTCATGCCTCGTCTAATGGTGTTATTATTCGACTGATCGCGATTAAACAAGATTTTCTTTCACTGACTTTCACATGCGCGATTAAAAATTAAATAACAATACTACTGTACTCTTTACATTAGCTAAACATATGTCGGTGTCCTGTTTCGGTGCCTTATGTCGGTGTCCTATGTCGGTGTCCTGTTTCAGTGTCTTATATCGGTGTCCTATGTCGGTGTCTTGTTTCGGTGTCTTATGTCGGTGTCCTATGTCGGTGTCCTGTTTCAGTGTCTTATGTCGGTGTCCTATGTCGGTGTCCTGTTTCGGTGTCTTATGTCGGTGTCCTGTTTCGGTGTCCTATGTTGGTGTCCTGTGTCTCTTGCTCCGTGAATCAGAGGTGTAATCGCACAAAATTTTTGCTGCTATCCGAGCAAACTGGAAGCATATCCACTAGGCCGGCTCCGCTTGATCAGAAAATTTGTTTTCAGACGAACAGAGCCCGAAAATTGTAAACCTGCGCATATCGGTGGTACTAGAACCTTATAATTATACAATGTTTTCTGTAACTAGCTTCTAATGTTTGATTCTTTGGCAGCCACTCTAACTGATACCGAGCACAACACCGGAATATGTTGATTTTTTGGTAAGGTTACATCAGGTGTAAGGGTCGTCCACAATATTCTTACGCAAAGTTTATCTGAAGTTTTGATCCAACTACCGTAAATATAAATCAGAAAGCGGAATTATTATTTATGCCTTCTGTCATATTTCGCTTTATAAACTTGGCTAAGCTGAAACGATATGAGCTTTAAGATGTTTATTATCGTTTCCGTAAACCAACCAAATATCTACTATCGGCCATCGTATCGCAATAAAGAGATGATAATGTAACAAGCAAAGAGCATTAGTAGTATTAGTAAAAGCCAATACAACAACAACAAATTAAAGACAAGGACACTTGGTCGTGTTCTTGTGCTTTCCACTCCGGGGTTTTTTTATAGTTTTTTGCCTCCGGGGTTCCCCAATAAAGTTCTTTTCTTTATAGGCGCATTGGCTACTCATTTCCCCAAAGTGACATTTAAGGGGTACCACTTATCATGCTGTCAGTAAACAATGAAATTAGAGCAGAAATAGCAGTCATCGGTTATCAGAAGTCATCCCAACCTTAATGATATCTGCCAATTGGCCTAGATGGTACCTCATAACAAACTTTAGGGTAGCTCCAGAAAATCATGGGGCACCCTAATATAACCTTTAGGTTATGGCCAAAAACGACCATATCATGGTATATTAAGTACAGGAATTTGAGCGAATGTCATATTCTCTAACAATTTTGTATTCATGGACTCTTGTGCTAACACATACAATAGAACAAGAACACAAAACAGAAAGTTCTACAAAACAGCCGTACATCTTTGAGCGTATATACCTATCGTATGACAACGTTGTTATTTTGAAAATTGTTCACGCGTCAGTTGTTCAATGGAAACTTAGCAACACTTCAGAGAACCCTGAAACTGTAGCACCTACATAAATAAGAAAACGTATATTTACCACTGGATTTACCCTAGGAAATAGCAACCGTTATTTTATCATCTACTACTGCGTAAGCTTTGAGTAATCTAAACAACTGCTGCAGCAATATTTATGATTGTTGCAATGGTTAAACAAACTAGAAAGACGCAAGGCCTTGGATATAAAATTTGATCCAAATGTCCAAAAATCAATCTCGAGGTTTTGTAACGGTTTTGCAAGCTCAAACCGAGAAATTCGTGTACCTAGCTTACCGTGCGGGCAGAGTAAGCGCGTTGTCCCGTATAGTAGTCCTGAGGTGCGTTTTCAACTCCCGTCGGCACTTGAATTTTTATATTTATAGCCGTTGATTGTTCCAAGCGAGTAAATGGTGCTCCTAATATACAAAATCATTATGGGACTTAACATAACACTAAGAAAAGGTTATTGAAGTCTTTGCTATATCGTTTATTCTATTGATGTGAATTGACAAACGATTAGTTTATATCACAAAGTCGAGAGTATGCAGGTTCCAAATATTAACGAACAGAACTATAGAAGCGTAGGTCACAATATAATAGACTTCAGGTTGAGCATATTCACGCAAAATTGTAGAAACCATCCTCTCCGTGCGAAGAGTCTAGTTCTTGATGATAAAAGAAATTTGAAAACTACTGCACCCGTCATATATTAATGCAAGCGTAGTAAATAAGTTATTTCGGCATTTGTGGATGACATGTATACAATGTTATCGTACATATGTGGATATCCTGTAACACTCAAGTGTGTCAACGTCCTTAATACGTCAGCCGAATGTATAGCACAGTGGCATTTTTGTGTTTCTCAAGTTCAAACTTGTGTGCCGGCTACCAGCGCATTTCGCAGAAGCGACTGATAATAATCATCCGAGGGACCAGATCATGCGCTCGTATCAGATATATGCTTGCATAAAGATTATAAAACACGTCATGATAAAACACAAATTACCCCGCAATGTTGACAGCTTTAATAACTTTATTCATGGAATATTTTTTCTGACAATGAAAAGAAAAGTATTTTAAAAAAGTTTATTTTAATAATTTGCTTACACATAATATTTATCTACGAATCGAAAATAACTTGAATTACATTCTTAATTGCCAATGCTTTAATATAATATTCAGAAAATTTTTAATGTTGTATTTTTCGCTTTGCATTTCACGGCAACTATGTGTTTTCGTTTCTCTTCTAGCTTCGTGTGCAGACGGCAGTGTTTTAAAACCGCGGTGAGCAATACATGGTCTTCGTTCAGTTACGTATTGCTTTGTCGAAAAAAATTGAACTATACAAAGCAAATTCACTAAAAGACTTAAATCCCGTAAATGAAGGTCACAAGCAAGGAAAGGTTTTGAACTAAATAAAGCGGTATAAGACTTTACGCAATACAAAATATAATTTGCAGTCACTATGGCAAAGGTTATGTAAGTACGCAAAGCTCTCGATATCCGCTGATTCGTAAAATCTACCAAATAACGTTACAAAAATACATTATTTTGTACTAATCGTTGTGATCTGTTTACCGTTATTAGTAAGCGCGCGCTCAACACTAATCAATAGCTTACTATTAGTTTACACAGAAGGTACATCAACAGTACCTTAAAACAGATTTGCTGTGTAGGAAAGAATTGGGTGCTTACATTGACTGCATAGCCACAATAATTTTTTATGAAAAGCAAGATTGTCGCTGGCTCGATTTTCTCCCAAAGTACACATTCAAGCTTTTTCCGCATTATTTTGCTACCATAAATATCAAGTTTGCTGGTTTCTCCATATTAATGTGTATAATTTTTAACAAAGGCAATAGAATTTTTGGTAAAGCAGAATGTGGAATTTTTGTTCGGACGTTTACCATGGAATAATTCTTATAAGTTGCACAAAATATATATACCAACGATGTTTACGACGGAACGCCAAATATGGAGAATAGTTTTAGTATTCAATATTTAAGATCAATTTAACTGGGATTGGCGCAACGATTTACGATTTCCCAGCGCCGTCCAGAAAAAAGACGGTTACAGAAACCCTGATCATAAATTGAGCAGAAGAAGTACTTGTGATTAATATATTTAGCATTGTCTTATGTTTAATTAAAATCTAAATTAATTATATTACCTTATTGCAAACTTTTGATGTAATGTAGTACTTGGCATCAAGCTGTATTAATGTTTAACAAACATTTAAACATAATTTTGCTATTTAAATCTTTCTAGCAAAAACTAAGCTAAAATGCCACTTTGTATTTAGGAATTTATATTATGCTTAAATACTAAGATTATAATTCATTTAAATTTTTTATCTTAATTTATGTTAAACATTTTAGGCCTTCATTTAGCAAAATTATGATGCGGAATTAATATGATTATGCAAAAAACTGACATAAATTCCCATTTAACACTTAGTAAAAATGTAGCTTAAGAACATTTACATAGAGTAATTATGCTAATAAATTAGCACAAGCACTCTGGGTGTAGTTTGTAACACATTTCAAGCTCAATCTAATTTGAGAACATATGGCAGCATGAAAACTTGTTATATTATAACCGTTCATGTCTATTTAAGTAATGGTACATGTATAAAGCAAATATCAGATTAAAACCTATATAAACTGTAAAATTATGGTCCGAAACTACTCAACGTACACGGTCTACGAATGATGACGAACAATAGTATAGTCAAGCTGGGCTCTAGATAATAAACCCATCGTATCCAGCGTGCTTGATAACCTAATACTCATTGAAATGTAAAACATGCAATAACACGGCGAAATTTGAAAAATTGCTACCTTTGGCAAACGGTGGACGAAACATATTCGGACCCACAGTGGCCCAGGAAGTGGTCTAGCAAAAGACAGTGGTCGGAGGCAAAGCTGTAGATCTCGATGAGCTGATTCTGCATAGTGGTCTTGACTTTTCGATGCGAAGCCTGTGTCGCAAATATAGGCTGCGAAGCACTAGTACTCGTATGGCAAGATTTTGCAAAGTACCTTTAAAACTTGTTTTTTGCCATTTTGACCAGGAGATGAAGTCGGAGCTGTAGGGCACACCGTCATCGCTTTTGCTATCGAACAAAATAATTTTACAATTTGTCGAAATCCGTCCATTAGAAAGTAAGTTAGTAATGACAACGACAGGCAAAAAATTTTCACGATTTCCCCCTACCGTTCTCAGAGGACATTCCGGTCGCTCCGTTTCAATTAAGATGCACTTGCCTAATAAAAATAATCTATCTATACAATAAATTGCAATTTCGAAACGTCTATACCAAATAAGGCACAAGTAACCATGAGTGGCGTTACGTTAAGGTTAGAAAAGGAAACCTGCTTAGAGTAAGAGGTTTGGTGGCCGGGAGCGCTCACCTTCATACACCAAGCCTTAAAATTAGCTTATCGGCAACGACATTGTATGCATCGTGATTACATCATCCTTGTCAGGGTTACTTTGACCCAATTACTACACATTAAATTAAATTTACAAATATCTGGTTTAAATATTTAAACTCGGCATCAGGGGGCGCCTTTTCCCATTGATACATCGGAAGTTGTTGTACGTTCTTGTTCAGGAGTCTTCGGCGTTGGCTGCGGCAAGCGTTTATCTGTTATTTCTAGTTCTAAGTCAAAAAACGAGTAATTATGAATATGGTCGCCGGCAGTATATTGCGACGGATCGGGATTCTCCATCTTCGGTTTGATAACTTGAAGAAATTCTTTCTGCATGTCCCGTAAACCGTGCTGCGACGATATACTTCCAGCAAGCCGTCGAGCAATAGCCGTTGTCGCGCAAACGTGTTTCATTTGTCCAAAAATTGTAATCTACAGCTCACTATATAAATTATAAATACAGAGGTTAATCGGTCGATGAAATGCCAACTTTCGTAAAAACTGGATTTCAATTAATGCTATTTTAAAAACCAAAATAAGCAAAAATAAAAACTGAATATATTACAAGATAAAAACGAAGCATAGCTAAGTAATAAAAACTACCGGCATATTAACAGCGACAAGACAATTTATAAACGAATGGAAATGCTTTTAGACAGCGGGCGTCGCATCTTCAGCTTGGACACCACCAAAAGCAGTAAAGGGCACATTTAAGTTAAAGGTACTGTATTTTTGCTGCAAAATGGACTAATGAAATCCTTCTTTTCTATAAGGCTGTGAATTTAACTAAAAAAGTTACACATTTTCTCAAATTCATTGTAATAAAGACCGAACGCTAGTTGCTAATACAAAATTCAACACGAATATTTTGCTTAAACATTACACGAGTAAAGTTATGCTTTTCATAGACGGGATTTCGTCAAAGTGATCTGAAAAATCTATTGAATTTTAGTTCAGAAACCATTGTTTCAACGGGGCATAGCTTCGAATACAACAGTTTCCAACGACTCATGCTGCAAACATTGAATGTTTTAAAGAAATCTGTACTTTTTTTAATCTACGCGCTGAGTTAACCTAAGCCGATGTCTTAAACTATTAATGGGTGTATTAATACCGCGACCAGTTTAACACAAGGGGTAACATATTGGCTTTCTGTCTCCGCACGAAGGTGATATACCATAAGCATGAAATATGCTATGTATCCAAGGTGGTCAGCTAGGGGGTGGTGGTAGATGATCTCGTAGGGAGAGCGGTAGACCATGTGCGGTAAAGTGTCGCATTTTAAGCTCAAAATTTTCACAGTTGTTTGCTACCAACTTTCTACAAATCCTTCATAAATGTTTTTGTTTTCCAAAATCTTCAGAGCAGCTGTGCCGGTGGAGGGGGTGACCGTTATTGGATAGCCCTCCAGGGACATCTATGCTGTAAACATTCGTTTACAGATTAGTATATATATCGAAAAGTTATTAGCAGTTATCGTTCAATGTAAATACTTTTTGAAAAATAGCGCGGCAGGACGGATTCTGGCAATTTTTTTTTTCTTTTCGACAAAAATGATCACAATCTGTTAGTTGAATCATAAAGCTTCGATTCCACATAATGTTACAATCACATTTATATAACTAATGGTTATTTTGCTGTGCTTACAAGGACATTTATGCGCGACTAAATTTAAGGTGACACCACCAACCATCCTATTTTATATTTTCGCATAAATTTGTTACGGAACGCTTTTTTGGTGAATTGAAATTCGGCGTAAAACTGTTCGCGAACACAGCGCTCACGATTGAAATCTAACCATTTTCTGTTCGCGAAAATTCTAGTAAAATTATTAAGTTTTTGAGAGCGACAATTTGTCGATTTGATTGTGACGTCACTTCTGCATTAAATTTGTTCGCGTACACTGAATAATACAAATTTAAAGGATAATGCATTAGGGAACAGAATTTCAGCAAATTGAAATCGCCGACATTCTGTTCGAGCACAAGGTCTAAAATCTCGCACTTGAATTTGATTTAGCCAATTTTCGGTTGGCAAAATACCGAATGAAATTAAGGGTTTGTGATTCGATATCTGTAATGACAAAATAGGATGGTTGGCGGGGTCACCTTAAGTTTACTCACGCATTATGGGCTACTACTGTGTTGGTAGTGGTAGAGGTGATAGTTTAGGTTCGGTTAAGAGCCCAGCCGAGCCTACCGTGATATATGAAAGCCGAACCTTCCCTGATATATGCAGAACCTAATCAATGTCTAATACCTAGTAAAGCTGGACTAGGCTCTTAAAAGCCATTTTCTAACACGTATAGTACAAATTCTGCCATGAGCAAGAATAGCCGAGGTTACCATGCCTCGATCCTGAAAATCTTTAAGATCAACAAACCGTCATTGCCCCAAAAGCACCTAAGGGACCCGAACCGAGAGGCCCCAAGGATGAACAGGTTACATGGTTTTTACACCTTCGTTATGATAGATGTAAGAAACTTCAGTTGCCTCCGTTGTATCTTCGTCGGATATATAGATTTGATTATGATTTACAAATGAATTCATAATTTGATAGACCTTTTGCATCGTTTTTGAGATATCAAAATGCCAGGAGTCCTAGAGGTGACCTATATATAAATCCTATGTTGAAAATTCGAGACTTGATTGTAGAAAATATTTTTTAACAATCGTGTAGTTCCGATATGAAATAATCTTAGTAATAATATTGTTATTGCATCTTCACTTCCGATTTTTAAAAAACGCCTCAGTTCAGCTATTTTCCCTGATTTTTATGGGCATTAATCGTAGTCAGTCAATTGACCAATTTCTTCCCTACCATACCAAATATGTAATTTTTATTTATATACTTGTTAATATATATAATTATTTCTTCTTTTCTATTATAATTTGGCTGGTAAATAAAATAAACTGTAGGGTTTTCCCCAGGTCAAATTGGAAGGACTGAAAATCGTGGAAATGCCATAAGTAATCATCGTAAGAGTCGAGCCAAACCTGTGTGCATTCAGAGTCTAGCTGGCCATGATTCTGGAAAAATCGAGCTGGGTCAGGGCTTGAAAATCTGGCTTTCTGACCTTCACTTGATGCCTTCTGAAGCTTCACTGAACTTGATGCAAATTCATTGAGAACACAATAAATTTGTAGCCAGTATCCAACGAATCAAACAAAACGGAAGCTTGTCAACTTCAAGATAATGTGAAATTGGTCATACCGCATAATTTTTTGCCACAATACATCTCCAAAAAATATCCACAACGAAAATGATTCTTAGATATAGCGCGGCAAATTTAGTGAAGCGTAAGCACATACATCATTGTGCAGGGTACAAGCACATGCGCGCAGCTCGCGTCCGCCATGGAGCGGCCCAGCTCTGTCTTTGTTAAATCAGTTGCCCAACACTACATGGGCGGTCACATATATAAGTACACGCGGAAGCGACGTGATTCTAATCTTTGCGTTGTGATATTCCGTGAAAGGTATGAAAATGTACAAAAATTTGTTATAAATAGTAGCATGTGGTATCGCCATGATTGCAAAATCTGACAAACTGTGGACATATCGGTATACTTTTAAACGCAACCGCTAGAATTCGTCTACTAACTGAAGAGGTATCGCGTCTTACCACTTTTAGACAACATAAAATTGTAAATAATAAGGGGCAGAGATTTGCAATATCTGATTAATAGTTATTCCACAAGCAATAAAGGCCACTAGGTAACTATGGTCGCTATAGGCTTCGTTCTGAAATAAAAGCTGTTTTTCGAGGCTTTGTAGTAAATTAAGCATTTGTTACACTGTGATAGGACTTAAAGCGGAAAGAGCATTCCGGTTTTACAAACAACTGCGTGACGAATGGAATGCATATTGAATATGTGCAGTTAGATGTCTCAAAAAGAGCAGTAAAAATTCGTGCATAATCAGGCCAGAAAATTTTGATTTTTAAGAAAATATGGCAGAAAAACCTTACAAAATTATTCTTGGAGCATTGCTCCGACAGTGCTGTGCTCAAAACCAAAATTTGGCCGGTTCCCAAGTAATGGGTCAAATAGGAAACCCAATCTGATCCAATCAAACAGCGTAAATAATGACGAGGGCAGCACACGATTTGCAAATAGAGGATAAGTTTCGCATCCATGCGAGACCTAAGTGGGAGGAAAGACGTTGGAATATAGCTTCGTGACTAACTGAAGGGCACAAATTTAAAGCTTCAAAGGTGCTATCGCACTAGTTAACCGCCCGAGCCAAAGTTGAGTTATGCGTGTCACCTATAAACCAATAACGGAGATTATAAAATATAAATACTTGCGGTTAAAAAGAATTCGCTTAACTCCTTTTACTCACTACAGTCAGAATTGATAATTATTGTTCCGTAAATGGATAAAGGTACGTATTCTTCACTGGGCGATGTCATTTAAACGACTAAAATGTTCTTTTTACTGAGCGCAGTGCATGAAACCTTCCTTGCGCGGGTGCTATCTAGAACGGTGTGTTAGGGGGTACACGGCTTACCAAGTAACAACATGGCAAAGATCAAGGAACAGGGTTCTGAATATTTTACTACATTCTTAGCGGAAACATATAGTTTACGACGGCTAGTTAAGCGGTAGGTGTGTGACTAAAGTTGGTAACTAGCGGCGTAATCTAACGAATTACTACACTTAGACCGTTTAGAATAACTTTACTTTTACTTAAATTACCTTGACCTTTTATCACTCATATTGTCCCCAAATGAATGCAGATTAGGCAGTGACGGTTGTGTTAACAGAGTGTCGTATGTCTGCACGTTTGTTATCCGTTCGCTTTATGAAATTCCTAATGGGGACCAGGAGCAGTTCCTAGACAGTTCAGTGGCTTGTGTACACCACTTTCACCCGCACAACCCCGCATTAATGATGCCAGTCCAAATAATGTACCAAACATAATGACCAATGTGTGTGAACATGTGCGCCAAATCAGGTTAGTCTTTTACAGCTGTTATGTTGTCTCATGTTACCAGTCGTAGTGGAACTACATTTTTTGAGCGGAGCGACGGCATTAGTAATATGAACGTACTCAATGTCTTGCGAATATATTATTACCTAAATAACAATGAGTAAATGAAAGAATAGTTTTATTCCGTCCGAACGAAAAGCAAGACAAAGGAAGTTACGTGACTTATACAGCATCGTGATGAATGGCAATGGAAGCAAAATTAAGAGTTGCTACTCGCCATACCTGAAAACCCCAGTGTATATACCGGTAAAACAACTCTAGCACCAATAATTAAGATGTTTGAGCTTAATTAGGGTGTTAATCAGCTAATTAGCTTAATGATAAAATAAGCAAGTTGCCAAACATCTAAAATATCAAGTGCACATCCTCACATAAGCTTTCAAACAAAAAAAATTTTAAAATAGGTTCAGTGGTTCTTGAGATCCATGAAAGACTAACGGACATCGACTATTTTGCTCCCAGACAGAAAATAAAAACGCTTCGCTCGGCGACCTCGCTCCACTCAATGACAATAATGAATCTTTTAGGTTATACACCTGCAGCCAAAAAAAGGTCAATAAGACGGTCGCAGCGAGGTCGCGACCCCCAGAATTTCTCAAAAAATTTGGTATATTTTGTCGACAACACTGTTTTTACGGTGCCCTATCCTATACTCTAATAACAACACCCGTAGCAACTTACCACCCTTGGAATATTTTCTAAATAACATGGTATGTTCAATACACCCTGTTGTCGAGGGTGTATCTGACACGGTAGTGGATACATAGGTTTCAAACTGTTGGGGACATAATGCGAATGCCAAATAACATAACTGCATAACCTAGTAGCTCGAGTTCTGCTTCCAGCACTTGTTATTAAAACACGCTATGCTGTTTCTAATTTGAATGAATTAAGAAAACGAAGTAAAACATCGAAACAATCACACAAAACAATGAATATATACCTACATCATGAGTCCGTCTGGAGGGTAGCAGGTTATAATCTTCCCCTCCTAAAACCTTCACACATTCCCCGTGAGGACATTTAGCTATAAGGTTTTAAGGAGAAATTGAAGGAAAACTGAGATGACGAAAAATTGGTCAGACCGACGTGAACTTTTGGTTATCCCTTGGAATCATTATATATAAGAATATAAGCTGAGATCGAGCGGTTTCTACGCGACGAGCTATGCTGTTCTTTTTTCTAACCATATATATAATGCTGGGCAACTAAAGGTGACATAGGCCGAAGTTCCTAATATGTAGCTTAAACTCAAATCATCACTCATACACTGTACAAAGCTGCGTCAAGCTTAACTTCAGTGTTTTTACAGTAGTGACAAACTATACTATAAAGTTGAGTTACACTTATGTTTTGGTGGACTAAAAACTTGATTTAAACTAAGGAAGTTGGTTCGATGCATTACCATAACGGTTAATCTTCATATACACCTATGCAATTTTGCCATACCAGTTCAAAGTACACAGGACAGAAAATATAGGATAACCGGATATAAAATAGAATATTTCTTATTTTGTTATCTGTGAGATGTCTTCCTCACGGTAAGTATCGTCGTTTTGGAACATTTAGAATGGCATGAAAGTTTGAATCGCATTTAATTCTGAATAGGGGCTATTCCCCAACCAAAGTCGTAAACGGTCCCTTAAGCAAGGTTTCATTTACAAACCAATATTCAGAGATAAAAATTGCTTGTTACATCTCACAAAGCCAGCGACTAGCCCGAAAAATCGTACATCAATACATTCATAACAACATTTTAAATATACAAACTATAATCTGTTTATATCAAATGAGATTCATCAATAAATATGATTAGTATACATATCGCAAGCAACAAACCGATTTTACTATACATATATCAGAATTTTTATATGAATGAAAACTAACAACCGTTAAACAGTACAAAAACTGAAAAATTATAGGCAAAATACAAACATATCCCGGCCTTTTATAGAATGGATTCGTTTTTGCGACATTTAATAAACAATGCACAATGATTTCAATAGGATAGAAAACCTACATTGTTATTCAAAAACACTAAGCGAGCTGCCTTTATACATATCATAGAATTATTACAGTAAAGCCGTTCGCTATATTTTTAGCAAGACAGTTATTTTTGCCATGAATGGTTTTATGCGACAACGAATGAAAATTAGAAGTTTATGCGAAATCATACTAACGTGCGTTAAATGAATATTCATTTAGAATTTTGCCCAAAACCGGTCCGGCAAATTTATTAAATACACAACTGCTATGCCAATATCACACCAATATTTCATCAAACCAAGAGTATATGATAGAATTTTGCAGCAGAGTATGACACTCGGCAAACACTCATGCATTTTGCATTATCCCATGAAGCGCTCATGTTCCAGCGCACCCTACCGCCCAGGTTCTTTGGATGACATTATTTGATGTCTTGCAGAGAAACTTAACGAGGTAGTAAATATTACCCAGAGAACTTCGCGGTGTATTTGCTAACCCTCAAGGTTCGTCAGTGGAATATCGACTGCCCTCAATGATATTTGAGAGGTATCGACATCTCTACTAAATTCTCCGAGAAGTCTGCCTCACCAAAGAAATCCTGGTGTAGTCGGTACATACAAAAAGCCTTGTGGGTACCAAATGAAACTAAAGAACTTTGTTTCTACTCCTGTCATGCTCGGGGAGATTAGACCAAAAGCATCATCGGACAAGGCAAAGTACATGAGCATTGACATGAATTACATTCAACAAAATTTTCAAAGTGCACTCTTGATAAAACACAAAATTGCTATTAAATTTGACATCTTTAGATCACTGATGATCAATGCAAGCCTAAATTTGAGTAAAATTCTTTTTTAAATAGGTCCTTAGAATAGCAAATTTTCGGTACCTAGCTGTAATTAGGCGCCGGTGTCTTTAAACATGTTTTGAAGATTGAAATCTCTTGGTATACACTTCATTCATTTTATTCGTATAATTACCGAGTTAGAAACAAAAATCTGACGAAAATTCGCAACGCATCCTCTTTCCTACGGGGAATAATAATGAGGGTATATTGTCAAGTCTAATTATTTACGATGACCGATGCCCATCAGAGAATCAAGTAATAAAAATGCATTAACATTGTAAAAATGAGCCAGTAATAAACGAGTACTATGTTTTTGAATGATTTACTGATCAAAAGTGCAGTTATGGTGCGCCGGATGAAACGGAACGATCCCACTTAGATCCAAAATTATGCTCTTGTATTAAGTCTTCGCGTACGGATGAGCCGGAACAATGCAAATAATGGTTATAGATTGTTTTTAATTAATGACAAGGCTTCAATCAATTAATTTAATTAATGACCTTTAGATTCATATCTCCTCTCGATCAATATTTTCCGAAATTAAATAAAGGAAAACAATATTCGCCGGAAATGACAGCTGATCGTTCAAGATTGGTTCGCGAACAAAGGCGACACCGAATTTTGGAGAATATATACTGTGTTTCTAATATCTGTATATACTACAGTTACGAACAGAAATAAAAGCAAATGTTCAACGAATCGTTCGAAAATATTGGCGAATAGCAATTGAACAGCTGTTATTTTTTCGCGATCGGCTAGACTCTTTTACTCGGTTATCTGTAACCTTGACGTAATATACCGAAACAAGAATGACAACTCAAAACAAGATATGCTGAATAATAAATCTTGTGGTAGGAAAAGAGCAAAACGACTGTGACAGTTTAAGTCAATAAATAACCCACGAATACAAAAAGTATTAGTGCAGCAAATAAAATAATGCGGCAACATTTTTTGAAAAATGCTTATATATAATCAAATAAAACATAAAATCATGCTCTGAAATAGAAATAAATCAATCTAAAGCCATTCACAAATAACAAGTTATTACGCCCACATCTAAAACAAAGGTACATATGAGTTATTCGTGAATTTTGCTTAAATATTCTTTAAACATTTTGCTCTTATTTATGAGCGTGACTGCATTTACATAAAACAGATTAGCACAGATTTAATATCAAAACTATGCGGAACAGGAAGAGTCGACTACAATGATTAACAATATAACGAGTTTACGACTAATTCTAAAAATCAAGACACAGTACTGGCCAGAAATACCTGTCAAGCATCGCATGAATGAACATCACAAACGAAGCGAACGAAATAAATCTTACTTCGAATAAATCTCCAACAGTTTTAGAGCAGCTCATAAACAAATTTTAAAACAAGCGTATGAAATTTCACCCACGTTTCGAACAAAACTCAAGATTTCTCGAACACACAATAGACAAAGTTCGAACTAGCAACAGTCATTTCTGGCAAGTAATTACTCAAAATAACGACATGGCATGATACTGACGAATTGAAGCTTCAGTCTATCAGCTTTAAGGGAAAGGTTCTTAGCACACCCTCAGCCATACTAAGTTGGAAAGCCCATCATTGTTTTTCAGAAAAATATGGCGTTAAACAGGACACGTGAAAACTTACCAAACAAAAGAGTCCGCATCATATGAGCAACTTGATAAATGCAATCAGTTTTATATTTGAATAAAAATTTGACGTTACATTGGCATGACAAAGTATTTATCGTGTTCCATTGTTTTGTGTGGCAGTGTTGTTGGGATTGTAATTATATGCTGAATCACCTTTATGGCATTTTTCTTTTGACACGATTAAAATAAGTTGGGCTATTAGACGTTATAGAGCAAAGAAGATATATATTATTCTACATGATCTTTGTTATATAAAAAAACAAAATCTCATCAACTCAAAATATGTCGCCATGCCGGTACCACACGTTATGTGTTCACTATAAACGCTTGAAATTTCCAGAGACCAGTAGTATATCCTAACCTGCAAGCACGACACAACACTGGTTTTATAAAAACAGTATGCATGTAACAGAGTCGTTCCGACCCTGTCACGGGCACTTTAGGATTATCGTACCCAAAACAGGGGTACAAAAGCACCATTAGCCGTTTTGCGTAAGAATACCATTTGCCGTTTAGTACAAAATGATCGTTCACCGTTTAGGACCAAAATGTCATTAACAGTTTGCATAAGATATTGTCTGCCGATTTGTATGAAATTATTAACAGTTTGTATAAAATATTATTTGCCGATTTGTATGAAATTATTAACAGTTTGCATAAAATATTATTTGCCGATTTGTATGAAATTATTAACAGTTTGCATAAAATATTATTTGCCGATTTGTATGAAATTATTAACAGTTTGTATAAAATATTATTTGCCGATTTGTACGAAATTATTAACAGTTTGCATAAAATATTCTTTGCCGATTTGTATGAAATTATTAACAGTTTGCATAAAATATTATTTGCCGATTTGTATGAAATTATCAACAGTCTGTATAAAATATTATTTGCCGATTTGTACGAAATTATCAACAGTTTGTATAAAATATTATTTGCCGATCTGTATGAAATTATTAACAGTTTGTATAAAATACTATTTGCCGTTCTGTATGAAATACTATGTGCTGTCTTGTATGTAATTAACCTTAGGGACGAGTGTTACGTGAGGTACGACGAATGGAATAGCGGAATCAGTTCGAGCGAACCAATGTAGTATAGTGGACACTACCCGTCATACTGAAGGAAAGTAGGCATCACGCTGGCAATCACAAATGGTTGCCGTCGCATGTTAGGATTTTGACGGTTACGACCGTCCGGGAATAGGAGGCCCCTGGTTGCTCACTCGAGAACGCACATTCATTAAGACCGAAGTCAAAAAATATTAAATTTACGAGGTTTTGGTAAAATACTAGGTAATGGTTACAGAAAATAACCCGTCGGAACAAGCGAAAATCACACTTGGACAGCACTTGCAGTCATAAAGGACGACGGATGCCGGGCTCATTCGGAGGCCCGCCGCCGTTTGCGGTAGTCTGATACGGAGGAACACTAACTAGGACCAGTATAACACTTTGGGAATTGCGGACGGACATCCAAATATGCTCCGGACAACGCTAGAAGCTCCACTTGCAACGCGTAGGGACAATCGCTACTTACGCTAGGTAGGATTGTCAACGCGGAACCCGAATTGTCACTCTCCAGGTAGTTAGGACATATTATGTATATACAATATGTACATGTATCTATTTATGTGTGTGTCCCGTGGACAACTTTTAGACAAAACTGCCCTGTAAAT
>JASANE010024743.1:0-32656 GCA_030248225.1 Trileptium ribeirensis | reverse complement strand
CTGTACCTCGTTCAGTTACGTATTGTTGGAAGAAATTAAGGTATAGTCGACTTAAAATGCATTAAAATTAACTTTTACATTAAACTTAATATATTGCCATGATATTATTGCCGTTCTGAAACTTTAAAGAGACTGAGGAAGCTAATAATGTTTATTTATCGATCAATATGTCGTTTTATTGGACACCCAGAGCAAAAAATGCCTTCTACTATACACCCTTGCGTATATTGCGTCAAATTGAATGTGCTTACAACGCATAGAGCGAAGAATAAACGCTTTCGCTCTGTCCCTATTCGCCTCCCTTTACTACACATACGTTTGTTAGATGTTCTTCTGTAGGAAACTTGAAATTATTGGTTTATATGATTCAGGAAAAATTAATAGATAAAAATAATTTTCTGATCAGTGGTACGAGACACTTTTTAGGCTAGCGTTGGACAAACAGTGCCCGTCAGTTAGATGATAATGATGATAACTTTCTAATCATAATGCTATAAATGAGACAAACCGTTATACTGCTCGCACAGTTTCAATAAATCCAGTTCATTGCAAAGAAAGCAGTGTTTGGCTGCGTTGTAGATAACGTTACTTCACTTTAATTTCGCCTGATTCACAAAGTTTACAAGCGCACTGGCTGGCGCTTGGCGCAATTTATATTAGCCAAGCATAGGCTAAGTAGTTCTATGTAAGCCATACTCTGTTACCCAGTTGCTGGTTTAATGCGAACGTAATCCGGAGACTTCTGAATGTGTGAAATAGTTACTACAAGCATCGACTTGGTTTTGATCTGTTAACAAACTGTTGCAGGTTATTATGAAAAATTTCTACTGAAATTATGTGTCCTACTTACGTTTCACACGGCAAATTGCTTAGTTAATCTTTTCTTTTGCTTGGTTGTATTGGAGCTTGATCATTGTATAATATATATTACATATTTTTGGATCAGGGATGAAGCAAAAATGTGGAAAATTTCAAACAAAATTTTTAAACCGGAATTCCGGTTCCGGTATGATTTTTGCCCTTTGCCGGAACCGCAACCGGAACACGATTTTCGGCGGAACCGGAACCGGAATTCCGGTTACACCCTGATTATATATATATATATGTTATATATATATATCAGGGAATAACCGGAACCGAAATTTACCGGAACCGGAACCAGCAACCGGAACCGTCCATTTAAACCGGATCCGGAACCGGAACCTGGTCTTCGAAATTTATATATAGTAAAACAGATGATGGAAGAAATGAAGGTATAGTGGATTTAAATGCATTAAAAATAACTTTTACATTAAACTTAATGTATTGCGATGGTATTATTGCCTTTCTGAAACTTTAAAGAGACTGAGGAAGCTAATAATGTTTATTTATCGATCAAATATGTCGGTTTTGGACATTCAGAGCAAAAAATGTATTCCACTATACACCATTGCGTATACTGCGTCAAATCGAATGTGCTTACACAGCTTGGACCGTAGAATACATACTTTCGCCCTGTTTCCAGTCGCCTCCCTTTACTACACATACGTTTGTTACAAGTTCTTCTGTAGGAAACTTAAAATTATTGGTTTATATGATTCTAAGAGAAAATAATAGATAGAAGGTAATTTTCTGATCAGTGGTCAGAGACACTGTTTAGGCTAGCGTTGGACAAACAGTGCCCGTCAGTTGATGATGATAACTTTCTAATCAGAATGCTATAAATGAGACACACTGTGATGCTGCTCGCACAGTTTCAATAAATACAGTTCATTGCCAAGAAAGAGTTTCTAGCTGCGTTGCAGATAACGTTAGTTTACTTCAATTTAGACTGATTTACCAAGTTAACAAGCGCACTAGCGGCTGCTTGACGCAATTTATGTTAGCCAAGCATACCCTAAGTACTTCTGCGTAAGCCATGCTCTGTTACCGAGTTGGACCGGTTTAATTCAAACGTATCCCACAGACTTCTGGATGTGTAAAATAGCTGCTACAAGCATCGACCTGCCTTTGATTTAACAAACTCCTGCAGGTTATTATGAAAAATTCCTGCTCTAATTATGTGCCTTACTAACGTTTCACACGGCAAATTGGTTAGTTAATCTTTTCTTTTGCTTGGTTGTATAGCTTGATCACTGTATAATATATGTTACATATGTTTGGATTACACGATGAAGAAAAAAACGTGGAAAATTTCAAACAAAATTTTTAAACCGGAATTCCGGTTCCGGTATGGTTTTTGCCCTTTGCCGGAACCGGAACACGATTTTCGCCGGAACCGGAACCGGAATTCCGGTTACTCCCTGATATATATATATAATTTCTCATTATAATGAGTCATCAGATGCTTCTTTTTGGCGAGGATGACTATTAGTGAACATAATATATATATATACCACCGCATATTAAATCGAGCTAACTTGCATGGTAACCCCATCGACACCTATTATATATACGTAACCTTGTGATGCAACTTGTGCAAACTTTTCGAGGGTTTGTTTTTGTGCAAAATAGGGTGCAATCGCTCAGAGTATAAAAATGCACAGTTCAGGTTTAGCCGTTTCTTAGTCGAAAGCTGCTGGACAATAAAACATTAAATCAATTCAACGATGATGTAGAATCAAGTAGTGAAAGTATAAATTAAATGGCTAAATTTAATTGTAAGTGTTTGTACTGGTATAAATGTAATTTTACTGGCGTGTTTTATGTGAAATTCGTTTTGATGGGATATATTGGCGGGCGTATTTGGTGTTCTTAAGGTGCAGCTAACAGAGAAAAATTAAAAATTGTATGTTTGTTTCCTTGTTTCTCTTAAAAAGCACGGTCTCGTAAAAATGCATAGTGAAATTTAAAAATGCGCAAGTACAGCTGATATTTTGAAAAAACCCTGAAAATTCTGTGTGGCTAGCCAAAAACAAGCAACATATATAACGCTTCTAGTGCGCTTTTACAACTTATTGAAGACTAGTATATACTTGGACATTCCAGTAAGTTTGATCACCGTGTTACTTAAATGATATCGAGCATGTTCAGCGGTATTTCACTCGTAAATTATATGCCAAGCCAGATACGTATTGCGGCAAGGCCCATATATCTCTCCTTATGCTTATGCACCTGCAACAGAGGTCGTGAAGGACCATTTGCAAAGGGTTTCCAAATGTTGGCATAATGATATCGGTCTAAACAAGAAATAATTTTTGGGTTATATTAGTTATACCGTCAGCCCAAAAATGGTCAATTATGGAAGAGATGGTTCGGAAAATATACATTTCGGCCATTATTATGACCATTTTTTCCTCCTCTTTTGTATCTCAAATTTGCGAAAAAAATTTTGTCGATAAATGTAATTTTATATATCATTCGAATCGCATTGAGAGCTGAGTGGAATGGTGTAAAAATCAGCTGAATTGGTTCATTGGTTAACGACTTAGGCTAAGCTTATATGATTAATGATATTATATATAAAATTATACATTTATCGGGAAATTTTTGGTTAATGAGGGCCCATTGAGAACACAAAAATCGAAAAAAATTTTGTCCGAAATGGATATAATCCGCACGGCCTCATGGAGCTCAGTCGAATGGTCATAAATATCGCTGTGTCTTCAAAATTGTGACCATTTCTGTTCTGGAAGTATAATCGGAAAGACTAAAATTCTTTTGTTATTCACGCTGCAATCGGAGTGGTCATAGCCTAAAATTATACAAACCAAAGCCTAGGACAAACACATTGAAAAAGTTTTTCACCAATCGTAAAATTTATTATGAAAGTCTCGACCATATACCAAAGCTATTGTTGTACCCAAAAACAAAAATATTTCGGAAAGCTCCAAAAAATGGTTGATTTCTCAAATTACTTGAATTTTGATGGGCACCTATGAATCAGTTGTAGTTGGTGTATTCATCCCTTTCTGTTATATATATTTATTACTTGTATTCCATTCCGATCTTTACTGTAGTGTTTAAAGGTATAAATGCATTTTATATTGTATGGTCTGCAGCAAACTACTTTGTTGTCTTTGTTAATAAACCTGAAATCGAGGACAGTATATAACCTAATCACTATTAAAATTTGCATTTCTTGCGTGTTTAGATTAATGATATTTCGACACCCGTTGAAAAAAATTTGTGTAGGACTGATAAGCGAAGCGGAAAAAGCATACGTTGGAGCAAACACGAGGTTAGTGGCGTTTTTAAGTTATAGATGCCATGTACTTGTTTAGCAGTATTTTTCTTCCAGGTCATTTTCAGTATTAAGTCGGCCTGCTAAAATAGGCATTTTTAGTATTAAGTGTGCAAAAACAACTGTATATATATTTTAAAGACATGGAAAACGCTGTAAAACACAAGGGTTTGAGCTATGGTTCCTCGACCCAAAATTCGAAAATTTTTTCTGACGGTCTGGGCGGCTGAAAAGTTTCACTTGGGCTTTCTCGGGCATGGGAAACTCATCGCCGGTGTTGGTATTTCTTTGTGACCCATAGTTCTATGGGAACGGGGGTATGACGCCCCCAAGGTTCGGGGTCAGAGAGCAAAATATAGGTTTTCCTGTTTTAGTACCCCTCACGGACAATGTTATTTTAACCTTAACGTTCGAATTTTTTTCTCTGCTTGGTTTTATTTCATAGTAAAATGATAAATGCCGATGCCTCTTTTTGTTTTAGCTTAAGGCTCCAGTTCACGGGGTTTGAGGTATGTTACCTCTGTGGTTCCTCGACTCACAATTCGAAAATTTCTGACGTCCTGGGTGGCTGAAAAGTGTTACTCGGAGGTTTTCTGGCATGGCAACCTCATTGCTGGTATTGATTTTGCTTTGCGACCCAAGATTATGTGGGTATGGCGCCACCATGGTTCATCGAGCCAAAATTCCTAATTTTACTGTTAGCTGATAACTTGCGCTTGGAGGTTGTGGGTCATAGAAACTTATTGCCAGCCTTGGTTTTGTTCTAGCGTGTGCGGTATTGTGTGATATCGACGTAGGGTATCCAGAGCTGATTGGCTGCGCATGCAAAAGGCTTAGATGTACCTATGCTTCACTATGTTCTGCAATCTCGATAGAGTTACTAGTATTTGTAGGTGGTTTGCAAGACTGAGTTCTGGTTTGTTTTAGTTAACAATAGTTTTCGTACCGCATGTCGCAAATGAATTTACATGTTATTCAATGAAAATTTTTAACGAACATTATCAGTAACGATCCTTGAAAACCATTGACTTTGACAGCGGCGGGTCGTAGACACCCAGAAATTACCAAACAAGCTAAGCCATAACTGAAACACTGTCCTAGATGCTATTGTACGCACTATTGTAGATGCACTCGCAAGAGATCAAGGGCTGAATATAGGGATATAACCTTGAACGGTACTACTTTGAGGCCTTGTGATAGCGTAAAATGGTGGGGGGGGTGGGGGGGTGGTTTTGGTGGGGGGTTGTTTTGTTTGGGGTTTTGTTTTTGGTGGGGTGTTTTTTTGGTTTTTGGTGGTGTTTTTTTGGTGTTGTTGGGGGTTCGTTGTGTCGTCTTTCTCGTTTGTTGTTGTTTTTGTGGTTTTTTGGTTTTGTTGGTGGGTTTTTTTTGGTGGTGTTGGGTTGGTGCGTGTTTTTTCTTTTTGTGCTTTGTGTTGCTGGTTTGTTTTGCGGGTTCTGTGTGTTGTCGTTTTTTTGTTTTTGTTTGTGCTTGTGTTTTGTGGTGTTTGCGTGTCTCTGTCGTTGGTTGTTTTTGTTTTGTGTGTGTGGTTTGTTTTTTTTGGTTTTGTTTGTTTGTGTGTTTGTTTTTGTGTTTTTTTTTGTTGTGTTTTTTTTTTTTTTTTGTTTTTCCTTTTTTTTTCTTCTCTCTTATTTAGGCTTGTATCTAGACTCAAAAATGAGTTGGAGATATCATATTGAACAGGCATCTCAGAAGGCAATAAAACTTCTTTTTGCTATAAAGGGTGCAGTTGGTGTTAATTGGGGGCTACGGCCAAAGTCGATGTCCTACCTCTATACTGCGGTAGTGCTTCCATCCCTAACTTATGGCTGTGCTGTGTGGTGGCACAGAAGCAAATTGAAAACTTATTTGGGAAAATTTCTGAAGGTTCATAGTCTGGCCTGTCGTATGATCACAGGTTCACTTTGTTGTGCTCCTCTGGAGGGTCTAGAGGCCATTATGGGAATTAGACCTATTGATCTCGTTATTGATCAACTGGCAGTTGAAAGCTACTACCACCTGAGAACCACTGGGCTATGGCTTGCTCAGTGCGAGGGTAGTGGATATTATAGGTTGCAAGGATTTGCCCGAGGCATATGTGATACCATAGTAATGCCAACGGACAGAATTTTAGGATTTTTCAGTTGGAATAGGAAATGGTGTGTAAGACATGAGGGAACCCTGTCAGATGGCGATCTTGTGTGCTATACTGATGGTTCACTCATGGATACAGACTGTGGAGTTAGAGTAGGGGCTGGAGTCGTTATTGATAATACACATAGATTACACTTCGCATTAGGGTCCAAGGCAACGATTTTCCAGGCAGAAATTGTTGCAATTTGTAGATGTGCCGAACATCTCGTGGAACAAGGTACTAGGGGAAGGAAGATTTGGATTTTCAGTGACAGCCAGGCTGCACTTCAGCCACTGTTCTTGAATGCCATAAGAAATTAAATAGACTAGGTGCCGAAAATGTGCTATGTTTGTCGTGGGTCAAGGTACACTCAGGCATTAGAGGGAATGAAATTGCGGACAGCCTGGCAAAGAAAGGTGTTTTATTGAATGTGTCTGGGCCGGAACCTTGTGTTCCAGTTTCCTCTTCTATTGTGAAGACTTCGCTGGTGCGTTCTCTGTTTGGACAACAAGCTAGAAGGTGAAGAGGGGGAATACATTGCAGGCAGACAAAGATTTTCTTTCCTGAAGTCAATTATAGGAGATCTCGCTTCTTATGGAAGCTTAGCAAAGTTGGCTGCGGATTGCTGTACATGTTTTAACTAGGCATAATCTTTTAAATGCCCATATTAAGGTTATGAAACTGAGAGAAAGCAGTCTCTGCGAATATTGTCGTCAGGAAGCTGAAACGTCTGAACATTTTGTTTTCAGATGTAAAAATTGGGGTGAAGCTAGGCAAAGGTTCTTAGGTGCTCAACAACTAGCAGTTACTAATGTTAGGACTATGTGTTTGAGTAAATTAATAGGTTTTTGTGTTGCAACTCAGAGGTTTGCTCTAGGTTTATAAGAATTACAACACGGTGATGCAAAGGGTCCTATTAGGACCTGTGCAAATTATCACACCGTTACTCAAGTCTAATCTAATGCTATTGTGCGGATTGTCTTATTGCTACGTAAAATGATACGGATAGCTCAAAAGTGGTTGTTGTGGGTGAAAATAGTGACTTTGGCTGCTGATATAGTTATGACAGACCGTCAAATTTTCATTTTTCGCCGCAACCTTGTCGGTTTTCGCTGTTTTGGTGTTGTGGGACTCTATTTATGTATCCTATATCGCGTAAAGTGATACGGATAGATGAAAAATGGTCGTTGTGGGCGGGAGTAGTGACTTTGCTGCAAGCCAAAAGTGTCAGTTTGAGTCATTTTGATTTTTCGGAACCATATTTATGTCTCCTTGACCTATATTATAGGTTTTCTGGGTCCACATGTGGGTCTGGACCCAAATATTTTTACGTGGGCCCAAAAAAATTTTGCTGGACCCAGGGCAGTTTGGGTTTTGGAGACATAGGACATGCAATTAAATTCTATTACAAAGTGCAGGCTTTTAGCCGTTCGTGCTTACATGGGTACATAGTTGCTCACTGCCGGATTCATGGATGGCACCCGTCCTTTATCCTGGCTTGGGACAGGGAGAAAATAATTTATAGTCAAGCGGGGCAATTGCGCCCCGGGCAAATTCGGGGGCAATTGCGCCCCGGGCAAATTCGGGGGCAATTGCGCCCCGGGCAAATTCGGGGGCAATTGCGCCCCGGGCAAATTCGGGGGCAATTGCGCCCCGGGCAAATTCGGGGGCAATTGCGCCCCGGGCAAATTCGGGGGCAATTGCGCCCCGGGCAAATTCGGGGGCAATTGCTCCCCGCCCTTGTAACTTCCGAGTTCGTTGCCCCATAAGCCTATTTTTGCAAGCGTAGCTCCTCACAAGTCTTTACTAATGAAATACATAGCTAAGATGGTCTAATTAGCATATTTCCTCACGTTTGCAGCCATTGTTTAAAACCATCACATTTTCGTTGCTAAGTGCCCAAATTACGAATATAAATATTTTCGCACATAGAACACCTAATGCAACAATTATTGTGTTTATAGTCTAGAAGAGCTCTTTGCTACGCTCCTTAGACATATACTGCCTTTAACTGATATGGCGCGCCCACAGGGCGTAATTACCCCACCTCTGAAGGGCGTTGGAGTTAATTGCGCCCCAATGAGGCGCAATTACCCCATATATGGGCAACTGCGCCCCCAAAACTATATTATTCGTTATTAATTTCAGGAAGCGTGAAATACGTGTTTTAGCTGATTAAAACTGAAAAATAAAATATAATTTGATAGCCTAAGTTGATTTTTCTAACAATGATCCGTAATTACGTCAAAAAGGGAGATCGACGAGTTGGTTGGAATGAACACAGACTTAATGACGCAGTACGAGAAAGAAATGATCAAGGAACGTCATTTCAAAAACTGGAAGTAAAATACGGCATCAGTGCGAGATCTATACGAAGACACATAGCCGCACGCGAAGCGGGTATAACGCTAGCACAAAGCAACAAGGGAAGGAAGCCAGCTTTAGATGCAGAACAAGAAACCGAACTGCGTGAGTGTATTGGTTAGATGGCCGATATTGGTTTTGCACCAAGTTTAAAAGACATTGCCGATATAGTCCGAAGCTACCTGTTCTCGAATGACCACAAGTGTGAACGTGCTCTGGTGCAGTTTAATAACGGACGTCCTGAAAAAGACTGGCTAACTGGCTACATCAATTTTTATCGAGAAACAATAATTTGTCAGTGAAACAGGCAACGAAATTAAGTGTCCCGCGATTTAATGCTATAAAAAACCCGTTTGTAGTTTACCATTTCTACGAATTGCTCAACGATGTAATAACGAAACTGGACCTTGAAAATTCGCCCGACAGAATATGGAATCTAGACGAATCAGGGTTCCCGACAGACCCAAGCAACACAAAAGTAGTATCAGCTAAAGGTCAGAAAACAGTTAAAGTTATTCCCGGTGTCGGTCGCGAAAACACGACAGTTCTGGCTGTTTGTAATGCAGCCGGTAACAGTAAACCGCCACTTATCGTCCACAAGGGTAAAACGGTGCAGCTAGCGTGGAGACCAGAAATTACTAAAGATCAACCCTGCTATCCTTGGCAATATGCTAACGAGTCGGGATGGATGGATTCGCAAACGTATTTCAAATGGTTTAAAAAATTTGAAGAAATCACACGCGAAAATGAATATAATGGCAACATTTTGGCTCGTCTCGTTATTTTTGATGTTTGATGGACTCACGTCTGGTTTGAAACGATCAAGTACGCAAAAGAAAAAAATATCACAATGCTAAAGTTGCCGCCGCATACAACTGAATTACTTCAACCACTCGACGCGGGTGTATTTAAGCACGTAAAAGATGCGTACGAAAACTTTTTGACGGTACGGCTTGAAACTAAAACTAGCAAGTTAAGTAAAGCTGAGTTCGCGGCTGCTATTGCAACCGTCTGGCAGGCAGCTGTCAATGAAGTCAATGTGAAATCAGGGTTTCGAAAAACGGGGATATATCCGCTAAACCGTGAAAAATACCCAAGGCATCGTTTCGCTCCACGAATTCTCACTGCATATGAAAAGTGGGAAGCCGACGGCCGGCCGGAATTAACAGTTGATGAAATTGAACAAGTTTCGGTGGTTGATAACGACGTTGATGCAGTCCCGCATTGTATTTGTAATAATGTAAAATTGCGTCCCGTAATAACGTTTCTGTAAAAATGCGTGAAATTCTGCACCCAAAAATTGTAAATCTGGACCCAGAGTTTGAAGTCTGGACCCAAAAAAATTTGCTGGACCCAGGGTTCGTTTTGAAAAAAAACTTGTAAATTTATGTATCCTCTTTGCACTTTTTAGTTGGCAGCCTTTGAGCTACATTTCACTCATATCTCGCTTTTCTGGTGTTTAGGGGAACCCCTGTGGCTGTCTGGCACCACACTCGGGACTTCCAGGATAGCTGAAAAACTTCAAATTACAATTATCGAATAGTATATAAGCGTTGACTTCAGATTTTGCCCCTTTTGTTTGTGTTTATAAAATAATAGACTTTGAATTGAATAGTACCATTCGTGCTTGTGTGTGCAAAAAATCTGGTGTTTTCAAAGGGTAGAGGATTACTCAATTAAGATATTAAGCTGAGCCTTTTTGTTTTCATCCGAGGTGGAAAATTCGGCACTGTCTGTTCGTCCGTTGACTTCCTCAATAACTACTGGGCCGATTTTGAAAAACTTTTTTTGTTTGAAAACATATTATCGGACAGGTGCAAGCCATATAGATTTTGTCAAAATTTGCTTAGTTAATTAGTGATTACCTAATTAGTTAACCGTGTTAGCCTATTTTTCGCAATTTGAAACAAAAATTGCATATTTTTCAATAAATAATTAGTGTAAAGTTATTATTTTGGTGCATATACTATATCTCGCCGTGATGATTGTGAATTTGGTGCTTATTTACTATTCGAGGAAGCTAAAATATTACTTACTTAGTTAATTATCTAATTACTAATTAGTTGTTAATTAGCTAATTTTTTGAAAATTTTCAGAGTGCTCAAAAATTAAAAATACATTGCACCCGGGGGTTTTCTATGTCGGTGATCACGCATATGACATTTCTGAAGCTCTAAATCCTGGCTGTATATGCTAATTAGTTGATTAGTTAACTAGCTAATTAGGTTATTTTATACAAATTTTAAAGTAACTTCAAAATTGCTAATTTGTTGCGCTCGATGGTTTTCGATGTCGCTGATTATGAGTATGTGGATTTTAAAGCTCTATGAATTTATCGTTGGTGCTAATTAAGTAATTAATTAGCTAATTTCTTTTAGCTAGCGAGCTTTTGGTATGGTGGATTTGACATCAATTGCCTAAAACGTGATAATTATTATAAATTGATTAAATAGTTAGTTGAAACACATGTACACAGAAATAATATACCAAATACTTTACCTGTTGCTCCGCTCACTTTTTGTAATTTATTACGTTTACTAGTATTATAAAGTATTGATAGTCAACTGCGCATACGGGTTATTGTATTGCAATTTGTGCTCACGTGAATAAAACCTAAGCTGTAATTATTATATAATTAAAACTAAAATACTTTTTATGTTTGTATTAAAGAATAACCCGAACTAAAATTTAGCGCAATGAGATCCTGCAAAAATCCTGTGTTAAACATGAGTTATTACGATAACGACTTTGAACATCGGAACTATGAAGAGTTAATCAATCGATTAACATGCAGTATTTCTCGAACTGTTTGCTCAGCTAAGTGCCTGCCACAACACATCCCTTCGTAGCCTGCGTCACATAGAATATGAATACAACGGATGGAGCGTAGATTGTAAAATTTCGCACTGTCCTCTATTGCATAAATTTATTATACTTACGTTTGTTACTAGTAGGAATTATGAGATTAGTGGTATATAAGATCCAAACAAAAAACAACATGCAACAACAAACTCAAAACTACAAAAAACAACTTATAGTATGCGCGATTTAGTCTTGTTAAAATTGGAGACTTAGTTGGTTTTATGCAAATCTGCTTAAAGTGAATTGTTTCGAAAACGTCAGCTGATTATTTTGTTATAGAAATATTTAAACAAAAACAAGTTGGAAAATGGAAACCTTGGTTATGTAACCTTTGAAAACTATTTAGCGTTATGTATCAAATCAGCTTTAAAATATATTTGTTCAATTTTTACATGCTTTTTCAGTCATAACAATGCTCTTCGTTATTTCACTCACTAAAATATCTGAAACAAGCAAAATTTTGCGCATCGTACAGTTTATTGCTTAAAAGTATTCCCTCATGTCCTTTTTTATTTCACGCACTAAAATATCGAAAATAGGCAAGGTGTTGAGCCCTGGGTGTTTGTGGTTGTTTTTTTTTTTTTGTTTTTTTTTTTTGTTTTTTTGTTTTTTTTTTTTTTTTTTTTTTTTGTTTTTTTTTTTCATTTTTCTTTTTTACACATCGTTTGTTGCATGTTCTTCTGTAGGAAACTTAAAATTATTGTTTATATGATTCTGAGGAAAATAATAGATAGAAGGTATTTTCTGATTACTGGTCAACCTGTTTTGGGCGCTCTCGGGGTTGTTGTGTGTGTGCGCGTTTAATACATACGTTCATTGCCAAGGAAGCAGTTTCTAGCTGCGTTGCAGATAACGTTAGTTTACTTCAATTTAGACTGATTTACCAAGTTTACAAGCGCATTGGCGGGTCCTTGAAGCAATTTATGTTAGTCAAGCATACCCTAAGTGTTTCTGCGTGTGCCATACTCTGTGTCCGAGTTGGACCGGTTAATTCAAACGTATCCCACAGACTTCTGGATGTGTAAACTAGCTGCTACAGGCATCGACCTGGCTTTGATTTAACAAACTCCTGCAGGTTATTATGAAAAATTCCCTTCTCAAATTATGTGCCCTACTTTACGTTTCACACGGCTAATTGGTTAGTTAATCTTTTCTCTTGCTTGGTTGTATTGGAGCTTGATGATTGTATAATATATATTACATATGTTTGGATTACAGGATGAAGGAAAAAACGTGGAAAATTTCAAACAAAATTTTTAAACCGGAATTCCGGTTCCTGTATGGTTTTTGACCTTTTCCGGAAACGGAACCGGAACACGATTTTCCCGGGCCCGGGACCGGGATTCCGGTTCCCCCCCCCCCTAGGCGGGGCCCCCGAATCGGGGGGCTATTCTTTTTGGCCCCCCCCGGTTCAAAACAGGTGCCCCCTGGCAAAAATTAGGTCATGCCCCCAGGTTTCTTGCTGCTAGGCACAATTTTTTGTTTCCAATGGGTCCAAAATATGTAAAAATTCTAAAATTCCGTTCTGAATCTAAAAATTTCGCAAAATTTGTTAAAATTTACTTCAAAATCACTTTTTCTCTCCATCAAAAGCGTTTTGACAGTGATTCTGACACGATCTTTAACTGTTTTTCTCTTGGCAAAATCAGCCCCTCCCGGTTCGGAAGCAGCCCCCCCTGGTTCATGCCCCCTGGCAAAATTTTCAGCGAATGGGAAGCCTATATAACGAGGCTGTTTTTACTCACTAAAATATTAAAAAACAAGATGGCCAATTAAACCCCTGTATGCTTCACATGAAGTTTCAATCAGTCGTCAAGCGCTTGTTGCATCCCGTAGTGAGTTCTATTTTAGCTAAATACAATTGCAAACTGAAAAGAATCTGTTAATTGTAAATTATTTATAAATATCGATAATCAGAACGCAGTGAAACGCAGTGGAGATTGTGTGTTGCAGGGGTGAAATCTTTTAAATTCCGTCTGTGTGTGTGGTCGGCCATAACTCGAGAACGATTTTCATGATCTTGGGCTCATTCGAACCCGCATAGTGATTTACCGTGTACATCCCCGAGCGTTTTTTGATTTAGGGTCTGGTTCTGGGGTCCGGTCAAAATGTGGGGTTTTGGCCCCATTTTACCTCATTATAGTACTCTTCATGGAAGCAAGGTTACTTTTATCTTAACTTTCGAATTTTTTCTCTAGATGGTTTTATTTCATAGTAAAATGATAAATGCCGATGTCTCTTTTTTGTTTTTCGATTAAGAGTCTGGTTCTAGATTTATGGGGTTTGAGGCATGTGCCTCTGTGGTTCCCCGACCCAAAATTCAAAAATTTGTTCTGACGTTCTGGGCGGCTGAAAAGTTTCACTTGGGGATTTTCGGTTATGTGAAACTCATTGCCGCTATTGGTTTTGCTCTGTAACCCATGGTTACGGGGGTATGGCGCCCCCAAGGTTCGGGGTCAGTGGTCAAATTGAGTGGTTTTAAGCCCGTTTTAGTATCCTTCATGGAAGCAAGCTTATTTTTTCTCTGGTTAGTTGTATTTCATAGTTTGATAAATACCGATGACTCTTTTTTGTTTTTCGATTAAGACTCTGGTTCTAGAGTTACGGTGTTTGAGGCATGGTGCCTCAACGGTTTCCTGACCCAAAATTCAAAAATTTGTTCTGACGTCCTGGGCTGCTGAAAAGTTTCACTTGGGGGTTTTCGGGCATGGGAAACTCATTGAAGGTATTGGTTTTGCTATGTGACCCATGGTTCTATGGATAGGGGGTACAAGCTTATTTTTATCTTAACTTTCGAATTTTTTCTGCTTGGTTTTGTTCCATAGTAAAATAATGATTGCCGATGCCTCTTCTTTCTTTTTCGATTACGGCACCGGTTCATCGGGTTTGAGGTATGGCACCCCGTGGTTCCTCGACCCAAAATTCGAAAATTTGTTATGACGTGCTGCGCGGCTGAAAAGTTTTACTTTGGAGTTTTCGGGCATGGCAAACTAATTGCTGGTGTTGGTTTTGCTCTGCGGTCCGTGGTTCTATGGTACGAGGGTATGGTGCCGCCATGGTTCATCGACTTAAAATTCCTAATCTTACTCGTACGTCCTGGGAGGTTGATAGCCTGCACTTGGGGGTTTTGGGGCATGGGAAACTTATTGCCGGTGTTAGTTTTCTTCTAACCTGTGCGCTATTGTGTGATATCTACATATAGAATATCGACGTATGCTTTACAGAGCTGATTGGCCGTGCACGCAAAAGGCGTAGCTGTGCCTATGCTTCACTATGTTCTGCAATCTCGATAGAGTTGCTAGTACTATTAAAAAGAAGTGCACCAACCCCTAACGCAAGTAACAAACATGTTGTTTGTAGTTGAGTATGAAATGAAGGTAAAGATCATTAAGAAAGCAACAAACTCGAATATAAAATGTACGTTCAAGGGATCCTCAATTCTTAGAATATATAGTTTAAATCTTTCAAATCGATATTTTTTCGTCTTAGGAGTATATATAATTGGGCTCTCCAAATTGGGGGTGGGGCCTCCTGGCATATTTCGGTTCCCCCTGGTTCAAAACAGATGCCCCCGGTTCGTGTCCCCTGGCAAAATTTTGGGCTCCCACCGGTTCAGTGTCTTGAATTTTTTTGTTTCCAATCGGTCAAAGTATATAAAATTTCATCAAAATTTGTACTAAACTTCTGTTCTGAAGCCAAAATTTTCGCAAAATTTGCTTCAATATCTCTTTCTCCCATGAAAAGCATTTTGGCAGGGTTTCTGGTACGATTTTTAAGCATTTTCTTGGCAAAATCGGGCGCTCCCCGGTTCGGAAGCAGGGTGCCCCCTTGCTAAATTTTCAGCGAATGGAGAGCCCGTATAACATAGATTAGTTTTAAGATGTTGGAAAATAATTTTGTGTTTCTGTTTCAGTAAAACAAATACATGCTAAAGGTCATTTAGTCATCTAATAGTATTTGGACTAAGTGGGGGTTCATGATTTTAGTAATTTTATATGTAGAACTAAAGTTCTTTCATACTCTTGGATAAACAGCGTTACTCAAGCTGTTACCTATAAGTCAAAGGTTTTGTTTACAAGTGTTATAATTAAATTTTATTGCATTTCATATCAATCGAGCAAACCAAACTATATTTTGAACCACTGGCATTAATCACACAAAACGGAATGATCAAGAAGGCATACTGTTTCGGTGTTTAGCTCTAGTTTTCGACTGTTGGCTTTGGAGTTAGATTGTTTGATGGGCATTTATTTTTCGCAGATACTTTTGGTTTTGCAAATGTATTTATCGAATATAGGACTCACTACAGGGTGCAACATACACGTGAAAATTGACGACTAAATGAAAATACCGGTGAGGCGCATATGGGTTCAATTGGTCATCGTGTTTTTAATGTTTTAGTGAAAAAACAGCTTTTTCATAACTATATAGTGAGCGAAGACATTGATCAATAGGTCAGAAAGGGGTTCAACACCTGTCTTGTCTTCAGTATTTTAGTGAGTGCAATGAGTAAGAGCATGAGGGAGTACTTTGAGCAATAAATCGTAAGGGATTCAGTGTTTTGCTTGTTTTGGATATTTTTGTGAGTGAAATTACGAAGGGCATTGTTATGACTGAAAAAGCATTCTTCAGTTTATAACAAACACATAAATGATTACATTTCAAACATTACAATTACATTTGAAAGCGGATTTTTACAGATAAAGCTAAATATAGTTTTCAAAGGTTACATAACAAGGGATTTCTAACTTCTTGGCTATTTGTAGTTGATTTAGTAATCATATCATCAAATTAGTAATTATGTAAGATCAAGAAATTCTAGTTTTAATAATTTTAGC
This sequence comes from Trileptium ribeirensis, assembly GCA_030248225.1. Taxonomy (NCBI): domain Eukaryota; kingdom Metazoa; phylum Nematoda; class Enoplea; order Enoplida; family Thoracostomopsidae; genus Trileptium; species Trileptium ribeirensis. Next base: position 16,299 of record JASANE010024743.1, on the reverse strand, counting down.
AGGACTATCATGACTCACTGAGTCAGGAAGTTAAGTTTGCAGATAACAGTTGTTGCACTGGCTGTTAAAATTTACTTAGCAACATATAGCCTAAGTTCAGGGGGTAATCGGAATTCCGGTTCCCGCGAAAATCGTGTTTCGGTTGCGGTTCCGGCAAAGGGTAAAAACGATACCGGAACCGGAATTCCGATTTAAAAATTTTGTTTGTAATTTTCCACATTTTTGCTTCATCTGTGGTCCAAATATATGTATTATAGGTATATACGGCCCATAGGCCCATATAGAATGATCCAGTTCCAATATATCCAAGCAAAAGAAAAATTAATTCAGCAATCTGTCTTGTGAAACGTAAGTAGGGCGCATAATTTCAGTAGGATTTTTTCATCTTAACCTGCAGGAGTTTGTTAAAACAAAGCCAGGTTGATGCTTGTAGCAGATATTTTACACATTCAGAAGTCTGTGGGTATGTTGGAATTGAACTGGTCTGACTCGGTAACAGAGTATGGATTACGTAGAAGTACTTAGCGTAAGCTTGGCTAACATTAATTGCGTCAAGCGCCAGCCAGCGCGCTTGTAAACTTTGTAAATCAGTCTACGTTGAAGTAAAGTAACGTTATCTGCAACGCAGCCAGAAGCTGCAATTTTGGCAACTGTATTTTTTGAACTGTGCGAGCAGTATCACAGTTTCTCTCATTTATAGCATTCTGATTAGAAAGTTATCACTATCATCTAACTAACGGGCACTGTTTGCCCAACACTAGCCTAAACAGTGTCTCTGACCACTGATCAGAAAATTACCTTCAATTATTTCTCTTTTCACCTGGCCCCACGGTTGTGGGGGGCTCAATGCTGATCACTCGTCGCTACTCTTCCTTGTTTTCTCTTAGAATTGTATAAACCAATAATTTCAAATTTCCTACAGAACAACATGTAACAAACGTATGTGTAGTAACGGGAGGCGATTGGAGTCACGGCGAATGTGTTTATTCTACGCTCCATTCGTTGTAAGCACGTTGAATTTTACTCAGTTACGCATTGTGTATATGGAAGACATTTTTTGCACTGGGTGTCCAATAAGCGACATATTGATTAATAAAAAAATATTAGCTTCCTCCGGCTCTTTAAAATTTCAGAAAGGCAATAGTGGCTTCGCAATACATTAAGTTTAACGTACAAGTTATTTTGAATAGATTTTAAATCCACTATACCTTCATTTCTTTCTTCATCTATTTTACGAAATATGTTTCGAAGACCAGGTTCCGGATCCCGTTTAAATGAACGCTTCCGGTTATTCCCTGTCTAAGCTATATTGTTTCGTGCTAGGTGTTTTTGGTTTGGCTTATATACATTAGTTATTTTTGTTCTTTAATCAAGGTGACCCAAAGGAGTTGAATTTTGTTTCCGTTGAGAACAGTGAAAATATAGTAATCACAAATCGTCAAAATTGCATTTTCAGTACCATATAGCATAAAAATTCGTTGGGAGCTATATCCAATGTCATGTAAGATGATGCAAATGATTTAAAAATGGGTTTCGAACAGTGAATTTAGCTAATGATATATGAAAAGGTAGCTTCGCAAAAATCATTTATGAAATTGACAGTTGTATTCAATATCACGTAAATTGATGGAAATGAAGCAAAAATGGCTTTGGAGCAGTGAATTTATGAGATGATATTGGAAAGGAGGCTTGCCCCAAATCAGCGCCAAACCCGTTTACTATTTTATAACAGAAAACTAAATATTAGCATTAGCTTAACCTATGTGAAATATATTACCAATATAACAAAAAATATAAACTATATACTATTAAGAGGTTGCATTAACCTATATACTTCAGTACCAGAATCTTCTGAATGCATTTAAAAATATTCATTTACTCATTGGAAAATCTAATAAAATAAAATAGAAACAACAGGTGTTTGACTTTGGTGGCCTAGTCCTAAGATGATTTTAGCGATTGGGTGCATGATTAAACATTTATTACGAATAAAATTTGTGACATGACAGTTACACAATAGGTGTTCCACCTATAGGCTAGTCCAGGGTCATTTTAGCGTCTTCTTTACTTTTAAAAGTATTTTCCAAAATACCTAAAGTTTTTCTCTAGTTCATTTTATTGTGGTTTAGGATTCAAAGCTTCGTTACCTAGTCGAAAGCTTCGGTTCCGAAAACTGGTCAGATTTGGCGAAATATTTTACCGATCGAACGCCAACGAATATTGAACGTCGTTGGAATAAAGTGTTGAATCCGGAATTGGTCAAGGGCCCCTGGACAAGAGAAGTATGATTGTGATTGGTTGTTTAACGTTTTCTTTTCATTTGTTATGTTTTGTTTGTTAATTTGAAATTTCGTTATCTTGCAAACTACTTTTTTTGTTACTGCGTTGATGTTAATTAGAATGTAGTGGAGATTGTGTGTTGCAGGATTGAAATCTTGTAAATTCCGTCTTTGTGTGTGATTGGCCATAACTCGGGAACGACTTAACCGAAAAGGGCAATGCCCCCCTCCCGGTTCCGCCGACACTGATTCAGATTAGAAAGTTATCATCACTATCATCGAACTGACGAGCACATCTTGCCCGACGCTAGCCTAAATAGTCTCTCTGACCATTGATCAGAAAATTACATTGTATTATTTTCTCTTAGAACCTTATTTGCTCTTGATGTTCAAAAACTGACATATTGATCGATAAATAAACATTATTAGCTTCCTCAGTCTCTTTAAAGTTTCAGGAAAGTAATAATGCCATCGCAATACATTAAATTTAATGTAAAGCTAACTAACTGGCACTGTTTGCACAACGCTACCCTAAGCAGTCTCTCTGACCATTGATTAGAAAATTACATTCTATTATTTTCTGTTAGAACCATATAAACCTATACTTTCAAATTTCCTACAGAACAACATGTAACAAACGTATGTCTAGTAAAGGGAGGCGACTGGAGACAGAGCGAAAGTGTTTATTCTACGCTCCATGCGTTCTAAGCACATTCATTTTGACGCATTAGACGGAAGGGTGTATAGTGGAAGGCATTTTTTGCTCTGGGTGTCCAAAAAACCGACATATTGATCGATAAATAAACATTATTGGCTTCCATAGTCTCCTCAAAGTTTCAGAAAAGTAATAACGCCATGGCAATACATTAAGTTTAATGTAAAGCTAACTAACGGGTACTGTTTGCACAACGTTAGCCTAAGCAGTCTCTCTGATTATTGATTAGAAAATTACATTTTATTAGTTTCTCCTAGAATCTTATTTGCTCATGATGTTCAAAAACTGACATATTGATCGATAAATAAACATTATTAGCTTCCTCAGTCTCTTTAAAATTTCAGAAAAGTAATAATGCCATCGCAATACATTAAGTTTAATGTAAAGCTAACTAACGGGAACTGTTTGCACAACGTTAGCCTAAGCAGTCTCTCTGATTATTGATTAGAAAATTACATTCTATTATTTTCTGTTAGAACCATATAAACCTATACTTTCAAATTTCCTACAGAACAACATGTAACAAACGTATGTCTAGTAAAGGGAGGCGACTGGAGACAGAGCGAAAGTGCTCCATGCGTTCTAAGCAAATTCATTTTGACGCAGTAGACGCAAGGGTGTATAGTGGAAGGCATTTTTTGCTATGGGTGTCTAAAAACCGACATATTGATCGATAAATAAACATTATTGGTTTCCATAGTCTCTTCAAAGTTTCAGAAAAGTAATAACGCCATGGCAATACATTAAGTTTAATGTAAAGCTAACTAACGGGTACTGTTTGCACAACGCTAGCCTAAGCAGTCTCTCTGACCATTGATCAGAAAATTACATTTTATTAGTTTCTCTTAGAATCTTATTTGCTCATGATGTTCAAAAACTGACATATTGATCGATAAATAAACATTATTAGCTTCCTCAGTCTCTTTAAAATTTCAGAAAAGTAATAATGCCATCGCAATACATTAAGTTTAATGTAAAGCTAACTAACGGGAACTGTTTGCACAACGTTAGCCTAAGCAGTCTCTCTGATTATTGATTAGAAAATTACATTCTATTATTTTCTGTTAGAACCATATAAACCTATACTTTCAAATTTCCTACAGAACAACATGTAACAAACGTATGTCTAGTAAAGAGAGGCGACTGGAGACAGAGCGAAAGTGTTTATTCTACGCTCCATGCGTTCTAAGCACATTCATTTTGACGCAGTAGACACAAGGGTGTATAGTGGAAGGCATTTTTTTGCCATGGGTGTCCAAAAAACCGACATATTGATCGATAAATAAACGTTATTGGCTTCCATAGTCTCTTTAAAGTTTCAGAAAAGCAATAATGCCATTGCAATACATTAAGCTTAATGGAAAAGATATTTTAACACATTTTAAATCCGCTGTACATTCATGTCTTGTTTCATTTGTTTTACTATATATGAGGCTGAGAGACCAGGTTCCGGATCCGGTTTAAATGGACGGTTCCGGTTTCGGTTATTCCATGGGTTTGAAGTACGGTATCCTCGAGGTTCCTCGACCCAAAATTCGAAAAAATTTGGTCTGACGTCCTGGTCGGCTTGTTGTCTGTGTTAGTTAGTTCTAACATGTGCGGTATTCTGTGATGTCCGCATATAGCATGTTGACGTATGCTATCGAGAGTTCATTGGTTGTGTACGCAAAAGGCGTAGGTGTACCTTTGCTTCACTACGTTCTGCAATCTCGATAGAGTTGCTATTCAGAACGTAGTGGATTTTGTGTGTTGCAGGGGTGAAATCGTTTAAAATCCGTCTGTGTGTGTGATCGGCGATAACTCGAGAACGCCTGAACCGATTTTCATGATCTTGGGCTCATTCGAACCGGCGTAGTCGATTTACCGTGTACATCCCCGAGCTTTTTTGATTTGGGGTCTGGGTCAGGTGTCAAAATGTGGGTTTTTGGCCCCATTTTAGTACCCTTCACGGAAGCAAAGTTATTTTTATCTTAACTATCGAATTGTTTCTCTGGATGGTATTATTTCATAGTAAAATGATAAATGCCGATGCCTCTATTTTTGTTTTTCGATTAAGGCTCTGGATCTGGATTTATGGAGTTTGAGGTACGGGGTATGGCGCCCAATGGTTCCTCGACCCAAAATTTGAAAATTTGTTTTGACGTCTTGGGCGGCGATAAGTTTACCTGTGGGTTTTCAGGCATGGTAAACTCATTGCCGGTATTGGTTTTACCCTGCGATCCATGGTTCCATGGGTAGAAGAGTATATCGCCTCTTTGGTTCGGGGTCAGAGATCAAAATGAGGGTTTTTACACCACTTTAGTACCCTTCACGGAAGCAAGATTATTTTTATCGTAACTTTCGAATTTTTTTCTCTTGTTAGATTTATTTCGTAGTAAAAATGATAAATGCCGATGCCTCTTTTTTGGTTTTTCGATAAAGGCTCCGGTTTTGGAGTTATGGGGTTTGAGGTATGGCACCCATACGGTTCCTCGTCCCAAAATTAGAAAATTTGTTCTGATGTCTTGGGCGGCTGAAAAGTTTCACTTGGTGTTTTTCGGGCATGGCAAACTCATTGCTGCTGTTGATTTTGCTCTGCGATCCATGGTTCTATGGGTAGGGTGGTATGGCGCGCCATGGTTCATCGACCCAAAATTCCTAATTTTGCTGTTACGCCATGGGAGGGTGATACCTTGCACTTGGGGGTTTTGGAACATGGGAAACTTACTGCCAGTGTTAGTTTTGTTCTAACTTGTGCGGTATTGTGTGATATCCACATATAGCATATCGACTTATGCTATTAAAAGCTGATTGGCTGTGCACGCAAAAGGCGTAGGTGTATCTATGTTCTACTAGGTTCTGCAATCTCGATAGAATAACTAGTTGTATTCTGTTTGTACTATAGGCAACATCTTGGTATTGTATAATGCTGAAACTACAGTATCATGCCTGCAGCAAGATTGTAACAAATGGTGTTTGAACCAATTCCACCTGGATTGATTCCATAGAGAAATTTCTTCACCTGGAATCGCATCGACTGGAATTACATTTCGGTTTGATTGCGGTACAACTCCATTTAATCAAATTTACCAAACTCGATTTGTATCTTATTTTATACATATTTATATATTATCGTGAACAAAATACCAATGAACATTTTACGTGTGAAATAAATTCTACTCGAATTTATTCCAGAAAGATGGATGAAATTAGTCAATTTTATATTACACTTGCATTTAATTCCATGCGTTTGATTCGGGTAAATTTTATTGTGCAATAAAATCGAGTGTTTGAGTGAATCGATTCCACGTTCACTTTTACCATCTCGCTGTTCACATCATACAGTGGTTCTTGCATAATGTTCAAGATATTTAAACTGTTTATCTATTCGGTACATGTTTTCAATTTTAGTAGTTTATATACTTTATCGAATTTCCGTAATAATTATAAAAGCTGGGTTATATGCCAGTGGGATCAGGAACTTTTGTTCGGAACAAAGTAACATGAAACGGGGTATGCGCCGGTACTACTGGGGCCCTGAACTAGAAATCGTTAAAACGTCTTTGGTTAATGAAGAACATAGGGCGTCACTCGTGAGGTTGAGAACAAGAGAATAATTAATTTCTACTTCTGAATGTGATTTTTTAAATATATTTATTTGTGTCGAATGAGTGCGACATGCGGAGGGGGTTAAAAATTTTGTCTGGGCATTCTGGTCTGTCTACAGCTTTTCGAAAAGTTGGAGGGCGGCATGGTCATTCAAATTTCAAAACTTATGTATTTTCATGTACTTTTATTGTCGAAAAATGTATTTTCATGCCGACGTTTTCGTATTAGAAATAATGGTAGTTAACCCTTCAAAACGTTCTGCATACAAATAAAACAAATTTAGAGACATTAAAATATTTTGAATTTAGTTGAACATGGAAGTTTCAGCCGAGGGAGGTTACGGGGTGCCCAAAATTTTGCCCACTGGACACAAACCGGAGGGTATGTTTTTGCAGCGAACACTACTTTTTTGAGAAATATCAGGCCGCCGACCTTCCAATTTTGTAATACCAGAAAAGGGCTGGCCTGTGGACATTCAAAGCCTCTGTGTTCGCCAACACACATGCCAAGCAACCATCATGTTTATTAGCTGTATCGGTGCTTAGCCAATATCACAATCTCAATAGGCATGTGTTATTAATATACTAGATATTTTATAGAATTTACATATAAGATCATATTAAATTGTTACTGCTCATTGTTTATTAATTTGTTAGTGATCCATGAGACGAAAATAGAAATTATATGTACCGGCAGTCGCACAACTAGCCAAGATCTAGCGAACAAAATGATCACTGAAACACATACCGCTTTTGCTAGGGGTGTTTAGTTCATATTTCGACTTCTTAATAGCAACAGCTCGGCAGACCTCGCTTATTACCTATTTAGGGACTCACGGTGTGCAACTAATTAAAGGACGGAGTGCCCCAAAAATGATAACACTGATATTATCTAGAGGAGTTGCCGAGATATGTTGCCGTTGTCGCTGTATTTGTGTGTCGGGAGCCATTAAAAACCTTTTTACCCAAGTCCTAAATCCTATAAGACCAGCTGATTTTCTCTACAGAATGAGTCAAATTTGAGTCAGATATTTAAACACCGATTGTCGAAATAACCTGACTATGCAGGCCCTTTTCGTGACTCAATAACAGACGGTTAGATTACCGCTAGACGACTAGTAAAACGGCTCGTTTCACTCGCTACAATCAGGGTTCAGTTATACATATTGACGACTACAATATTTCAGATCTTTCCAGTTAACCGCAGCGTAGTCCGAGTTACACATGGAGTATTAGCCATAAATGTACTGTAAATTTTCCCAGTTTTCCGCACTGGGAGACGCCTCAGAGGTTTTGACTACGAGGTATGGAATTAATAGTTTGAAAAAGCCATTAATGTGGTGAGCCGTGATCGTTGGTAAACTGACGCTTTAATCCTACGCTTTATTATAGAAATATCATCATTTTATTATACATAGTTTTCACTAAGATGTAGTTCAAATTCACAGTACTGAGCTTCTATTCTACACTTACCAAGGACGAAACACAACACTAGGTAGCACTACTGGAACCTTCTGTTAATTACCTTTAGTTAACAAATTTGCTGCGTGCATAATTCTTGGACCCAAATTGTTAAAGAGCGGTTTTTTTCTACTTTGTTCTATGCCAGTAATAATATTTACGCCTATAACCAGTGTGCAAGCCTGTTTCGTTCTGTGCCTATAACAATGTTCCTTAAAGGGCTCATCGTGTGCTAACCATTTCCGTTGTATACCTATAAATTCCTTCCCTCGAGGGCAAAAACAAGGGTGTTCTAATTGTATGTTAATAACAATGTTTGCTAACCTGCTTAGTTTTATGGTAATGTATCAGATCGACGTGACGCTTCTGCATTACGCACTTCCCCAAACGTAATGCCCATACGACCCCGGCTATCGTGACTTCAAGGGCGGACCTGTTGGGTAAATTTTCTTTTATTCGGGTCAGGCCCAAGAAATTACGGAGCTTAGCAAGCCGCAGGAGCGCTTCACAGGATGTGTTCTGATCCTGCCGGACGGGTTGCGCGCGTAGTCTACGAGGTACTACCTTTGAGGTCCCCAGGGAGGTCGGCTCCGTCACGTGCTCACAGGCCAAAGAGACCATACCGCTATTCCCTATGTACGTTTAACCCGGGGAGTGTAAAATTTTAGGTATTTGGGTTCGATCGAAATTGGTTCCCGCTTCTTGAACGGTTAATTTAATTTAGCCAGTGGCCCCCACTAGGGTCCGACAACGGTCCTAGACGTTTAACGTCGGATTCGTGCGTCTAATTTTCCTATTCTGTGTGCTCAGCGTGAGTTGTAATTTTGTCTGTAACTTTTCCTAGTTGAGTCGCACGAGTCGTACATACACAGTAACATAATTAGCAAACTTATTTGTAATCGGCGAGTCACGCTAAGGTTTGCTTCTTCAATGCGCGTGTCAAACCTGAACGTGGGTCGTCGATTGGGGTGACGGATTTCAAACCCCGTTGAATACATATCGCTACGAGGGTCAGTAAAACACTTGAACACATTGGGCTTCAATTGAGCATTTATTGATGAGTCACTAAATTGGGTATAGACAGACACATTTTGTACGCGCGAATACAATAGGTACTATGTCTCTGATATACGCTAGTAAAAGAATGAGCAGGGCGTCAAACGGGTAAGTTGCGGAGTCATCGCCTTTTTCACGGAACTCTCACAGCAGTGTCAAATCACTTCGTGTACTGCTAAGCCTTTTCTAATGACAGCTGCGCTTACCTTACTCATGAAAAGCAGGGTTTCAAATCAAAAGCCAGTACCGGTAAGTAATACTGTTAGTTATCGATAAAAAGAAGCGCCATTGAACTAACTACTTGCTCGGAACTGCGATTGCTAATATTAGAGGAGGGTACTCCGACAAACAACAGGTTCAGGTAAAGGAAAGGCGGAAACGAAACAAGGCATACGGAACAAAGCGTACAATAGGAAATTCGCGGGACTTCATTTTGCTCATCCTAATCACGAGACTATGGTACATGATAAGTAAGCATCTGTAAATGTAATACAGTAGCGATTGGTTTAACCTACGGCAAGGCATCATTACAGCGAACGAGAAATAATGATATATATATATATGTATTGACAGAATGGTAAGTTTAGGAGGCAATCATTGGTACTACTCATGACCTTTCCTATAATGCGACAATGGTGCGATATCTAAATTTTTCCTACTCACATACATACCTACTTACAGTGACCATGAAATTTCGACAGGATCCATAGACATACTGGTTAATTTTGGTTCTGGTTTCCTATAAAGTCAAATTATTTCTCGAGTAATGGAAAATGAAAGTTTCGGCGGGTTGTATGGACATAACTGATTAAATTTTGGTTCCAATTCCTTACAAAATCATTTCACAAACACGGTGGCCAAATGGTAGAATTTGGTCTTAAATTACGGCTAATCCATGATCTAGATAACTGCCAAAAACAGACTTTTCGTGTCCACAAATATAGGCTATAACGGTGCTAAAGTGGTGGAGTAGATTTATCTCATGAATCGCGCGTGGGTCCCGGTAGACTAAGGTCGGGACCGAATTTCAAGCTTTTCCTAATACAAGATTATAGTCTTAATTTACTATGCAGGTTATGCATATGATTCGAGTGATATGCGGTGGGGTTTAGCTCCTAATTTTATAGACTTGTCTCGTTGGTTCGTCCTGAGACATCAAACGATACGTTTAAATATGCGCGTAGGCCACTACCGGAGTAATGAGCCTTTCTGGGGTATCCTTAATTCCTACGGGCTAACAAATTTGGTGTGCTTAATTGAGTTCCTGTACTAATTCACTACGTACTTAACTTAACTTGATACTAAAGTAGAGGGTTGTCCTGGAACGATCGATTCGTTCGTTATTGCAAATTAACAACGGTAAGGGACAAAACTCGAGCTAGTCCCTAACTTACTACGTAATCTATAAATTTATCCTGGGAGGAAATTAACTAATGCCTGTGGGCGGCTATGTAGTATCATCATTATACCAATTTTATGCCAATATGGGGGCAGGGGTAAAAATTGTATTTAGGTACCTATATTTTAATTAGAGCGAGAACTATGCGTAGCGATGCCTCGTCGGTCATCGGCGCTATCCTATAGGTACTAAAACTTAAGTAATTTTGACTTGAAAAAAGGCTCTCAAAACGAGCTCTATTTGTTATTAAAATTAAACTAGTATTTCGGGCGATTTCTCCTCGACCACGCGAGTCGGTAAGCGGAGGCCCCGGTTGTCGGGACAACCGTAACAATGTTATTTACTGTAATTCATTCCGTTTGTATCCCTAGATTGCTCCGGCTCCTAGTTTTCAACCGAGATTTTGAGTCTAGTTCTGTAGGAACTGGGGAAACCTATAATTCTTAATTTCTCGTTAATTTGTCAGCTTTTCTCTACGAAATGTTGCACAGCAACCGGGCTAGACCTTATTTATCGATTTACTAGGACCGGGTCAGCGGTCCTCACAAAAATCGGTCGGTCGGGCCGAGACCCGATAGACCCGATATCGCGTCTAGCGACATCGATAACTTTGAAATACGAAATGTTGACACTCATAGTGCAAGTTATCAACACTGGGGAAATTAATATTTCCCTTTCTTAACCAAATTATGGGTAAAAGCAAGACCGAAACCGACTTACGAAAATAATATAATTTGTAAAATTAGAACTGCAATCTGAACGGCGGGGTGCGGCTCGGGTTTGGATTACCTATCACTTTTGAACAGGCCGCGGCTTTACCGGGCTCAATAGCTTAAATGAAAGGCCTAACGGGCCTCTACTTATATGAGAAAAATCATCAAAATTCCTGAAATAGATATCGAGTTATTGACGTGTAAATTTTGGGGAGGGGCGGACCTTTATCGGGCCGTCGGGTTTGTGATTCCGACCCGATAAATTTGGGTTTTAGAACGATGTCCGGTAGCGAACATCCCTGCGAAGAAACAGCGAGGGTTTCAACAAAATTCCTGGAGAAAATCTTAAAATATTTTACTTTTATGTTTTTGGTGGGATTAGGCCTCTTTAAGGCCGTCGGGTTTGGGGTTCCGATGCGAAATTAACAAGTTCTGAAGTTGTATTCGTTAAAAGGCATTACTATGAAGAAACTGCCAAAGTTACAGCTAAATTCCTGGAGTAGATCCTAAGATATTTTAATTTTCCGGTTTGGTGGGAACGAGCCCCTTCAGGGTCGTCGGGTTTATGTTTCCGACGCAATATTTGAGCGTTTTACGTACCGAATCAAATGCTCGGATCCGTCTCGAGATTTAAAGTTTTAACCTAATTCATGGAATCGTTCCCGAGATATACCAAATTTTTCTACCTAGGAGAGCCGTCTCGCTCACGGGGCGTTGTCTCAGTATGTCTGTTTATGGTTCAATACAAAATTTTAGCATGCGGACGTTGCCTATAGCACTATTGCTTTATTAATGAAATTCGACTGGATTCCTAAGGTAACTTCGTCCAAAAAATACTAGTGGTTTCCTACTAACAAGGCATCAAAAATAAATGGACTGATTTGCGTCCAAAGAAACCATAAAACGTGTAAAATCTTGAAAGCAAGTTCCGGTAAATGCTAAGTGAAACGTGTATGACCATGAATAATTCAGAGTTCCCCAATTAATTTTCAACCAAAAATTTATTTAACCTCGGTCGGCTCAAAGAATATTTATCCTAAATCCTAACTCGACTCAGGGAATCATGTAAAGTACGTCTCAACGCGAGTGTCGCGTTTTATTTGTGTCCTGTCTCAATGACCGAGAGAGGTTCAGTAGGACTTCGGCCATCTAATTAAGCGATGTGATCGGTTAACCACGACTACGTGCCTGCGGGACAAGCCAGGACGGGCAGGGCTAACAGGTAAATAAGAGCATGGACATTGAATCCATGGAGTTTTAAGCTTACGGCTAATCAATGTGTGCTACACGGTGCTACTGTGACTATTCGCCTAGTCTACTTCGCTACGGTTCTATAACTACCCCATGAATCCCTGTAAACACTTACGTCCACGGCTCATTGATTCGACGTCCGTCGCGCGTCCATCCCATCGCAAAAACCAGACGGGAAAACCATAAAGCAAGAACAATGAAGTCAAGACATTAAAACTATAAGCGTCGGAGTCGGTCTGCAAAACGACCGAACTCCGCGCTGTCGAAGTCGTACTGAACGCTGCGGAGTGATTGCAACTCTGCTTTTATACTGAAATTTAAATTTTTGAAATTTTGAATCTTTTGGACGGTTAGAGTGCTTATTCAACACTTTTGGGGAGATTTGACCCCAATTTTAAGCTTATAAATCAACAATCTTATCGGAGCATATTCCGATCATATTTGGACAAATTTAATGTCCAAATTTGATATAAAATTTATATGATTAATAAGATTTATTACCCCCTTAATATTAAATTTATATAAAACCTCCTTAAGTTAATGCAACTTTCTAGAAACTTCTTAACAATCTTGATGTAAAGCGGCAAACGTTGTATTAGGCCGTCGACGATTAATTTTATGTTTGCTTAAACAGCTCGGCAGCTTGGTGGTTCCTGCGGACAATAATTTAGCTTTGATATAGAACAATCTCCCATTTAATATAAACTTCTATCAACCCACAAATTTATATAAATTTTATATCCAGCTACCAGCTTACACAGTGTTTACTCAACAGCTTAATTGTTGTATTAATATTTGTCCGGTCAATACTGAAATTAAACTAACATTTCCATATAAGTTTCCAATAAACTTTATATTACTTTTATATAGAAGCTTCACTAGGTATCGCAAGTCAATTCAATGTTAGCCTTATATAAACTGCTGATAAGATGCTGGCTGAAACTTTATATTAACTAGAAAAATCGTATTTATTTACTTAACTACATATATAAATTTGATATTAACTTACAGTGGTGGGATTGGGGTTAGAATGAAAGTACACGGCTTATGTAAACAAAAGAAAAGAAAGGCGAGGGCAAAGGGTAAAAGGAGGGTGCCATTTCCTCGGAGATGGCCAATGTGCCACAAAGGTCTCGGATTCGGTCTCAGTAGGTCCGTTCGAGTAAAATGATATGTAACAGGATCGTGTTCGGTCGACAGGAGGGAAAATGGACTCTCGAGGGAGGGTCCATGCCAAATTTTTCCCAGGGTAGGGTGCTCAAACGGCTCCCGGAGGGTCGGGGCATATATTTCTGGGGTGTTCTGTATATTTTTAGGTTAGTCTTGACAAGGGGAATCTAATGAGGGGTGATATTCCTGAAATCTTCATATGAGGGAGTATCTAAAAGTGGGCACATCGGGACCGGTTCGGGCTCAAATTAAAGCCTCGTATCTGGGGATTATAATGATCTTGGGTTTATAATAATTATATAGTGACTAATATTCGGAGAGTTATTTAATTAATTGTGTTTAAATCACTTACGTATATACTAATTTGTCCATAAGTCCGTGGATCCGGGTCGGATCTCCACGAAACCGGTCCCATCGGAAAGATCGTAAAATTTCCTATAAAGCAATACGTTTGGTGGTACTTCGTTCAGTTACGTATTGCTCCACCCTTAAAATTCTCCCTTCCCTCCTAGGGTTCAACAGCTATGCCGGTACAGGAAGAAACGTCGACACCGGTACCTAAATTTATCGCAAACAAAGTTGTCCGAGTTTTCGACATAGTTGACTAAATAAACACTCAGCACGGCTTGACATCGCAAAAAATATTAAATATAGCGGAAGCATTGTAACTGTAGTAAATTTTCTGAAGCTTCTTCATCCATTGAAAATTTTGCCAGAACGCATGTACTGGAGGGCTGTTTCGGAAGTAAGAGAGCCAGATTCAGCCAGGTGGTGTGACCGTTGTGTCCGTGAACAGGGGGCCGAAATGTAGAAAATTCTAACATTTTTGTGCACTGAAAAAATTTAAACTTTTTCAGCGAACAAGCTAAAATTGCTAATAAAGCACCCCGAACTGTCTGCATCTGGCATATCGCTAGTGAGCACTAGGGGCTCTCATCTCCATAGTCGGTACGCACCTGCGCCGCAATATCGCCTCCCATTCATGCTTCCTCTCTCCATCCCCCACCATCTCCCATGATGGCTTCTTTCCCCACAAATTTTGACACTTTTGAGATACCAGTGTATAGATGCCACAGCTGAATTTGGAGCTAAAATTTTTGAACTTAAATTAATTTAATTTTTAACTTCAGACAATGAGCTTTGTAAAAAAAGCTGCCGCTGTTATATGTCAAATTGGAGATGTTTTTACCGTACTGAAGCTAATAATTTTACCAGGGATCTCTGGAAGGGTGGAGACTAAATTTTTGCCTCGATGTTCCAACTGGGAACAGTCGTTTTTGCCAGGTGACCTCCACCCTCCACTTTGGAGAAGCCAGTGAAGGTTATGTGTCGCTAGAAGCACTAAATCCTGCTTTATGTACCTTCTCAATTTAATCTAAAAGTTTAAGCAGATCTGTCACCTACAACAAAGAAAGATTTCGTACCTCGTCTAGAAGTCGACCACACAAAAGCTTGTGTAATGTATATGTATTTGAGTATATATATATATTTATAAACAGATTTTACATAGTATTCCTATGTTTGCTATAGGTAGGCATTTCTTGGGTTCACTTTCCTACAATAAAGATAATTGTGGTACAGGACCGGCGAACATTTGCTACCGGTCGTTCACATTCCTCTGTCCCATTCCCACCATTTTCTACGAACTTTCCCAAAATTTTCTTTCCTAAAATACATCGCCCTCAAATTTCCCAATACCCACATTCTCAAAAATTCATTTTTTTCTTCAATTTCTGACAATTACAGCTGCCCAACTATTCCCCTACCCGTTCCGTCTTTATCAACCCCATACCAACAAACTCCCTCCCGCCTTAAACCTCGTAATACTCTTATCTTTTTGTAAAATACAATAATATTTTAAACCTACTACCTAATTCTCTTTCCAATTAAACCAATTTTTCGAAAACCTCCCTTCCCTATTTCTCCCCTTCCTTCATCCCCTCACCTTATCTCCTTTTAACTAGCAATAGTTTCCAAATCCCTAAAATGCACCAATTTTTTTACTCCAAAAATACAATGTGGTCTCCTTTCGTCCATCCATATCCCTTCCCCTGTCACCCTCCCTTCTGTTAAACCTTTCTTTTCCTTACTCTATCCTAATTTCAATCCCCTACCCCCTCATCTACTGCCTGAGTAATTTCCTGAAAATTCCTCAAATTTCCCCATTTCCAAAAATTTATCTAACCGGTCTCGTCCTCCTCTTCTCCCCTTTACACTAATCCTTCCCCTCTTTCTCTGGATGGTTATCAGGCTCCCACTTCAGCGCGAGACCTCGTCCCTCGTCGTCCATGCCTCGCCAAGCCCGAAAATGCGCTAACGATAACTTTGCAAAAAATGTGCGTAATTTCTTTCATTTTGTTGTGTTGATACGGGCAAGCACGCCTACTGGGTTGTAATTCCCCAGTCCCGTGGGTAGCCCTAGTAGAAATGGTCGGTCCAGTAGCTTGTAGCTCTACAACCCCTACCGCACACCAGGATCTTGTCTATTTAATTTTGTTCAAGTTTTATGGTCATTATTATATGTCTACTACGGCTAAACAATTTTTACGTTGTGTTGCCTTATTACGTGTTAATGGCGACGTGGCTTTGTTTATGTTGTGTATATTGCGTAGCGATTAACATTTTATTATTTTTTTCTCTTATTTTCATGGGCAGTATTTCTTTACCA
>JASANE010024742.1:0-25487 GCA_030248225.1 Trileptium ribeirensis | reverse complement strand
ATGTGACTCCAGGCTCGGATATATGTCGTCAAGCACAGGTGTGGAAGGGGAAAGGCGAACGCGTACACAGGCATCGTCTACATAAGGGAAATCACTAGGCCAGTGGATATTTAAAGAGATTTCTCTAGAGAAGAGGCGACATTAAGAGGGAACCTTTATTTTTACAGCAAAATAAGTTGGAATAGCCTGGGGGCTCACATCAGCAAGTACGACGCTAGCCCTGAAACTCTGCGCGGTGCCTTGTCTGTAATTTTTCTGTCAAAAATATCTATACAATGTATTACTAAATATAAATAAATAAATTGTTAGTTTATGTGTCTGTTCAGCAGATAGGCGACTAGAACATTTAGTTGATAAAATAAGATCCAGGGCTGTTTTTAACCGTCAGAGAACTTAATAAAGCGTTAAAAAAGCGCCTTTTAGGGACGCATGAAAAAATGCGTTAAGTAGCGGAGTTGCAGCCATTTTAAACTCGCCGGAGCAAGTGGTGCACACACTTGGCGCTTCATCTTAGTTTGCAGCTCCGCTAAACTAACATGGGTCGCACTCACCACTATAAACTATATAAAGGAATTTACGTGCTCTGGGATCAGTCCCCCTTGCTGTTCCCGAGTCTCCTCTTGAGTCAAACTCCAGTGGACCAGTGCCCAGTAAAAATCGAACCGTAAAGCTGGGGGTTAACGGAAAATGAGGGAAAGGCAGGTAACCTTTTTGTACCTGTGACCGGGGCCTAGGGGTTGAGCCCTTCCTTTAGGGGAACCTTCCGTACTTACTGGTGCGTGGCTCAGCGTGTACTAGGACCAGTTCTGGCCCTGAGGGAATTCCCAGCTGCAGCCACTCTCAAATCCTGGTGTGGTGCCCGGACAACCCCCGGCTTCAAACTCCTGCGCGGGTGAACTCGATTCGGGACCCAATCAGAACCGCTTACTTAGTCGGCCGCCTTGGGTTTACCCACGGGGGTGCCCTTCGGCCTCACCCTTCATATTGGCCCACCACGTGTCTAATGCCTCCTGGAGGTCCCCCTGAGAGGAAAAGATCATCCCTCCACCTATTAAGTTGAGTGAGGTTAGGGACCCGTCCTCCCTCTTTTTCTGTTGTGGGCGGGGTCCTATGCCCGGTGCCGAGCTCGTTTTCCCCTAGGGTGAGCGCGGCCGTATTAGAGACTGCTGAACGGTGAAGCGAAGCCTTGGGCTTCTCGAAGCAGGGCCGATCAGGAGAAAGCTGCTGGTTAGCGCGAGCAATAAGAAAAGCAGCGTGCAACAGCAGGACAGGGACTTTAGGCAAGCAGTGCTCGACGTCCCTTAGGAGAGGGTCCTACATTTTTATTGTACAGATGTGCCCTTGTTCGACTCAAAATCTACTCCGTCTACCGAAGTAACACGCGAAAGTGTTTTTCTTCTTGAGTTTTTCCTTTTTTGATAAAAAATACAACATAGCACGTATTCAAAAGAAACGAAATTATCACCCACTTCGGGTGTATAAAACGTGAAATTACTTACGTGGAAAAAACCGGGCCGGAGTCCGAGGCCGCCCAGGAGGTCCTTAGTTCCGACTATGCATGCGCAAGCATTTTAGAAGCGATAAAAATTTGACCCTTTTTTTCAATTCCCGCTGGAATAAGACGAAATGATTCAGGTGAGCTCCGAATAGGGCTCTTTTTCAAAACGCGGAACCCCTCCAACCCGAAATTTGTCACTATGGTATAAGCCTTCTATTTACCATCACGTTTCTACTATTTTATTTCTGCTGCCGTTTTCAGTTCCAACCTAAGCCTCCGTCAGAATCGTCCAATTCGAATCGCAGAAGCGCGGGGCGCGACGCTGACAGGAGCATGAGGTGCCCACGGACATCCCCGGCGCCCGCAAGGGCCGCCCCGCTTCTTATGCCTACGCGCGAAAAATTTTAAAACTCAGCGTGATGCCTCGGGTGGACCTCTTCCACGCGTTGCGTGTGTGGAAAAGCCCGCCCGAGCCGAACGCACTTCTCCAAAATTTCGATGCCCGAATTTTGTTCTGATCGTGCTGTCTCGCCGGTGAAAATTTTTCTTAAAAATTACCGTCCAGGCTCGGACCCGCTATGTGGGCCCGTGGGCGAAAAATTTTTGGAGGCCGGGTGAGCGCAAAACTGAACACTGCAAAACGGGGGAGGCACTGGGCGCGCCGCAGCCGGAGATCTACCCCGGCGGGCGGGGGACCCGTCGGGTCCCCGGGGTGGAAATTGCTTCCCTCTCCCGTTTTTGTCGCAATTGGCTCCCAAAATTTCTCAAAGCTCAGTCCACCTCTCCGAAGCGCGGACTCAATTCTTGCCGGTGCGCGAGGTATCCGACGGACGCCACGGCGCCCGCAGAGAGGCGGTCCCTAGGTCTCGAGCCTGTAACTCGAAGATCCTACAGGGAAAACCCGGCGGCTGAACTTCTCCCACGCGGTCTGCGGCGTTTGGAAGAATTGCCACCCAAGGTTTGGAAGAGATGGAGAACGCCCAGGGCAAGCGAAAGTGAGACGAAAGAGAAAAACAAGCGGCGACCCGCGCCCGTCTGCAGGGGTAATATTTTTAATTTAGAATTCAGGAAAGGGGGGACTATAATTTATTCTAAAGTTTAGTTCATACCGAGCAAATGCCGCCCTTCTTCTTTTTTTTTTTTGTTCTTGTGCGCGGTAGGGTTTTTCACCAATTTTCAAAGTTCAAAACTTTGAGGCTGAGCGAAGCATCGATATAGAGAATATACGGAAAAAATATTTATGTATATATATATATAAACCAGCTTAATAGTCAACAGTCAATGAATGAACAACGATCGAACGGCGTATGGTAGTAAACATCGGCTTCCTGTGCGCGACCGCCGCCCCTGGGTACGGGAAGACTCAACGCCGGCCGCTCAATGTGGCCGAGACGTGCCAGCAGCACTGAACCTCGCGCTGGTGTCAGTTCGCCAACTTTTTTTGGGAGGAAAAATAACGGCGCTCAGGGGCCGCCGCTGCTCCAACGGGAATGTCGGCCGCGTTTTGCCGATCTGAGAAGGAAAAAACATAACGGCCGCAAGGACCGGCGAGACCCTAGGCCGGCTATGATGAAAATTTAAAATTTGATGTATCTGCCAAGAGAGGCCCGTTGAGAGCCAGTTTGAAATTACAAATAGGGGGAGTTTGGTGTCTCCCTTTAAGTTCGGGGATCCTGAGCCGGACCCACGGGGGTGGGCGCTCCGGTTTTGCCAGGCTAAAATCGTTAAGTAAAAATAAAAAGTGTTCCTGGCTCCAAAAATTGGGGTTTTGATTATTTTTCGGTGCCCTTTTAGGCTTACAAAATTGGAGGCTTAAGTGCCTGTTTGGGGATCCGTGAGTATTTAGGGGATCCAAATTTTAGACCCGCCGGGGCGATTTGAAGCACCCCAGTAGTGTCCTTAAGATAGTTAAGTCACCCTCGTTCCCCTAAGTTTAGTAGAAAACTAAAAATGGAACTTTTAGTGTCACACCCTAAAATAATGTCTTAGAAAATTTTTTATAATTTGGTTCGGCCCGCCTTTAAGAAATTACCTTGATTTGTCCTGGTTTCCCTTGACTCCATAAGCTATACATGTGGAAATATACATCGAATATACGTGACACTCCTCAAAACGCACAGCAGATATGCTTAACGGTAATGATTCGACGTGTGCGCTGGGATCGGCCCAGGGTGACCAGTTTTCTGGTAACGCCAAAAATCCCGACAAAATCTGTTGGTCCCCAGTCTCTCCGAACGCACACCCGTACTTCGCGCAAATACAACATCATGTATAATACAATGCACGAGCAATTTATATACGTAGTACGACATTAATTTGTTTCACGAGGATCGACCGGACACGCCTAATCGTAGCAATCTTTCAATTTCGGTGCCAAAATCATCCCGTGCACCTTCGGGCGGTAGAGTGTGACCTTACAAGTACAATACAATTGAGGTACAATTGTTTATTTTATAACAACAGTAATAACACTACACAATTATTATCTTATACGGAGGTCACCCTCCACCGGTATCCGGTCGTCCGTTCCCTTTTTTCTTACCAATTTTAATGTGCTTTAAGCGTTTTGTCATTTTCATAAAAATTGGGCTGTTACATCTCTTAAAATTTTTTGGATTTATTAGACTCCTTACTTAGGGTAAGAGTGTAAATCGAGTGGAAAGATGAGTTTGTGTGAAATTTCACCGTTAAATCCGTAGATGTACAGCCCGTTATTCGATTTAGTTTGAAAATTTAGAGATTGTTATGAAAATCACGTAAAATTTCCAAAGGATTTTTTTAAATTCTGCGTGAAAATTTAAGAAAATTTGCCAGATTCCCAGAATTTCCGTAAAAATTTGGTAAATTTGATAGATTTCGGTAAAAATTTGATAAGTTTCAGTGAAGATTTGATTAAATTTCAGTAAAAATATTGTAAATTTCGGGGCAGAAGGGCGACTTAGAGTTGTCCGATATCCCTGTGTTGCCAAGAAAATATGAGAAACGTCGCCCCTTCTCCCTTATTTTCCTGAAATTTTTGAAGTTTTCCCTTATGGGCTAAACTGTTAAAATTGGGTTTAGGTTCTTGTGAAATATCTTATTATGTTTTTATCATTGTTTCCTTTATATACATTATCCCGTTTTACCAATTATACATTTTATACGGATTATCAAATATGCGTATATACATTTGAAGTGGCACGTACCTCCAGGGGTTTCACTTTATTGTCACTCCCGAAAAAGGGTCCGGACTGCCAAGCCAAGCGATGCGTTATGGCGTTACTGCTTTCGTTCGTACATATTGCTATGTCATTTTTGAACACTTTATTGATGTGTAACAATGACCAGGATTGATTCGGTTCCCAATATCCGGCCGGCTAACCGGATACCGGTTACCGGATATCTGGTGCAACTGTCATCTATCATATAAAAATAGAAATAAGACCGACGTACACTATTATCTCGCCATTTGTTTTAGAATTTAGAGTTTATCTGACTAGCATTGCGATGCCCAGTGCATCTGTGATTTGGAAATATTTTACGGTAGCAAATCCTACCGATATTCATGCGAAATGCAACACCTGCGGGAAATATATCTCCAGGGGTGGGAAGACACCCAAAAATTTCGGAACAAGTGGACTCAGAAATCATTTGAAGCAGCATCCCGCGGTGTCAGCAGAATTCGAGACTCAGTCAAAAGACGCAGCGAGAGAGCGCCAGGATGATAAAGAGCGGCCGAGCTCGATCACTGTGAAAGAGAAAAAGCAGCAAACACTGGAGCAGATGGCTTACCGGGTGAAGAAGTAGGACATCGACAGTGAAAAAGCACAACAGATTCATGTGAGAATTGGGGAGATGATAGCCGGCGACTGTCAGCCAATTGCGATGGTGGAAGATATTGGGTTTGGCCGGCTGCTGCAGCTGCTTGAGCCGCGATACAGTATACCAAGCCGAAAATATTTCAGCGAAACCGTTATCCCCAAAATTCACGACAAAGTGACGGCAAAGATTAGAAGCTTGCTGGGTAGCTGTGATAGCATCAGTTTCACATCCGACATCTGGACATCCAGCGTCAACAACGACGCTTTCATTAGCCTTACAGCACACGTAATATCGGTCGATTTCAGGCAAATCAGTATAGTACTGCATACCCGTCATTTTCCCGGAGGACATAGTGCTGACAGGATTGCGCAAAGCATTACCGCAATGATGGCTGAGTGGGATATCACGCAATGTGTGTGCTTCGTGACGGATAACGGGCCAAACATCGTCAAGGCAGTCAGTGTGACGGAGCACACGCAGGTCTCCTGCGCTGCCCACACACTACAGTTATGAGCAGTGACCCGTCCGACTGGTGGCGAGGGCATTCAGCACAGTTTCCGCGATTGGCCAGTTTGGCACGTTGTATGCTGTCCGCACCGGCCACAAGTCTTGCTATTGAGCGATTATTCAGCATTGCAGGCAACATTCTGTCCGAGGCCCGCAATCGGCTAGGTCCCGCTAATGCCGAAAAACTCATATTCCTGCACGAAAACTTGCGGTTGCTCAATTTCGATTACGACTGTTAGTTCTAACAGATTATTTTCTTGGCTACAGCCCCATAACCGTTGGGGAAAAGGATTGGCGCCCTTTGCCTCTGGAGTCCCCCTGCGCAACGGCCTACAGCTGATAACCCCGCTGTGTATGACGGTTCACACTCACACAACCTGATGTTTGCGGTTTGGGTAATTCAGCTGTAGTACCAGGACGCTTTTCGCTTTGGCTTTGTATTCAATATTTTGCTACAACTATTTTGACGCCTCGTTATACCGGTCCTTATGGTTTTCGTCTCTGACAGTTCGTTCCTGTGTTAAAAATACTACAAAAAGTGGAGACTTCATATATAAGACAACTTTGCCGTCAGAAGGCCGACTTGCTGCTGACGCCGCTGTGCTCTCTGCTTTCAGGCGCTGCTCCTCGCTGGCCCTGCTACGGCTGAAGAAATGATCAGATGCTGAAGAAGACAGCTGATTCTGCTAATAGTAAGTAGTACTTTATTCTTGAATGATAACGTGTGATTTTCGACTTCGCGGCGTACGCGCCGAAGTCAGTGTGACTTTGTGTGACGGGAGCAGCAAGTCGGCCGTGACGCGCTTTGGGAAACTGAACGGGTTAAAACTGTGACCTTCTTGAGGTGGGACGAACTGTCAGACGTCGGAAGGCCGTTTGAACCAACAGAGATCGACAAATTTCTGGTGTCATCAAACACACCGACGTACTTGTGCGTTCTTGGTACTTCTCTGAATGACCAAGCCGCAAGCTTGTGTGTCTCCAATGACTTTTCTCAAACGTAATCCAGCAAGCATGATGCTGCATATATATGCATTCAGAAAGAAGCTCCATGCTGCCATTCGTTCGGTGTTGCATAAAAACCAAACTTTCACTTTGCTGTCTTTTGCAAATATCCGGTATCCGGCCGGATATTAGAAAATATCCGGCCGGATACCGGATATGCCTTATCCGGCCGGATACCGGATGCCGGATATCCGGTACAACCCTAGTTTAAAGATTCTAAATTAAGAGACAAGACATGTTATACTAAACAAATAAACGGAATAGGCAGGGGCCAGTTTTGGACAGCGATAACCGCTTTATCTTTTCCCACTAAGTAATTATAATTACTGAGAATAAAACTATGATATAAGTATTCCATCACTGCTGTCAAATAAAGCTAATGTAAATTTCCTGCGAAATTTTGCCCGATAGCTCAGTCGGTATAGTGTCGTCCTACAGAATTAAAAGGTTGTGGGTACGAACCAGACTCCATATCCCAGTCCAGCCTTTCATTCTGCAGCTTCGGTTATAAAGCCGTAGTTTTGTATATACTTCACAGGTCACACATAACATAGTTTATTATCGGTGAACACATAAGTGCGAGAGAAAAATAGAACTAAACATCCACGCTTGGCTTATTTGCACATTTTTCGTCAGGTCGTTCCATGTTTGGCACCTCATTATACATATATGTTTTTCTTGGGCGAGAGTTTGTTAACCCGATAATTTCTAACAAAACATGGTTTATTTGTACATTTTTCGTCAGGTCGCTCCATTTTTGGCACGTCATTACACATATATCTTCTTCTGGGGCGAGAGTTTGTAAACCCTATAATTTTAATAAAAGATGGCTTATTTGTACATTTTTCGTCAGGTAGCTCCATTTTCGGCATCTCATTGATCGTCGCTTCGCAGCTGTCGTCATTGTCCATTGTTCAGTAGTAAAGATATCGTAATTATTACAAAATCATAGTTAAGGTAGCAGTATTTTTTACATATTTTTTGGAGTATAGAGAAATCAATTTTCCGCACTAAATGTCATGTGCATTATATGTTTGTAAAGGCACATTATATGTTTGTAAAGGAAATTTGTGTGATTAAAAGCATATCAAAATACAATCAAATGAGACTAATTAAAATTTTAATTGCTTCACATTGTTTGTGTATTGATAAAAACTTTTGTGTTTTACCCTGTAGATCATGATGTTTTCGCAATTTTGGCCTCAAAATACTTTGTGGCTTTATAAAATTTTGTAATATTTACTTAATTTGTTAACGCGATGGCGCTGGTGGATGGTAGATGAGATAGAAAGTGTATTAAATATCAACGATAAGAACAAAGGTTGCTAAGCCCCATCTGTGTTTCAGGGTTTCAGTCTAAACTAGCAGTCGTTTTATTGAACCAAATCTTTTTTAAAGAAATTGTGTTGAATTTCTGAGTTTATATAGAGTGGCAGTTCGAACTTTGCGACGTCGACATTGATTAAATTGATAACATTTACCAGATGCTTGTCAAGGACCTTTGGGTTATCACTATTAAACAATCATTTAGCGACGTGTCCTATATTTGATAAGGTTTAGTTTAACGAATACAAAATCTTTATATAATGTTAGTGTACCCACTATATATTGTCATTGAGGTTATCAGTATTGAGTTAAGGCATGCCGAAATTAGATTCGAAGACCGCGAAGTCATTACTGGGAATTTCATAGATACAGCAAAATTATTCATTCCTGGCTCCTTCAAATTGGCGACCTGGAATTTTTGGCATTTTCGGATTCACCTTCGATGGAAGCTGGTGTCGCTGGTTCGTACTAGCAAAGCTTGGTGCTCCGCCTGGCAGCGCCACCTGTTAAAAACTGAATTTTGACATATTTAATAATTCACTGGTGTTGTTCACTTAATTCATATCCCCGTACCAATGGAAAAATTCGGCACTCTCTGTTTAAGTTTTCTGGAAGACTTTTATCTTTTAGAGAAGCCAGAACTAGAGAAATGTCAATCTTATTTTTTGAAGCGAAAGTTTTATCTTTTTTAGGCAAATTAAATTAGTTTCAAAGTTTCATTCTTAATCACAGGTATCTACTGGTCTAAGTTTCAACAGTTCTGCGGCTAATATTTGTGTACCTACGTTTGATTTTTTTCTAGAATTCGAAAATAATTTCACATTAATTGGAACATACGTGTTAGCAAAGAATTTTTTAGTATTTATCTTTTTATTATCAGTCCTGTTCTGTTAGTCTTATTATAATATATAATATACTGTTATTATTTATATATAATATATTATATACTGTTCTGCTATACGTCCGTCATGCGCTCACGTATATATTTGCTGGAGCAAAAATTAATGATAAAGCAAAAACGGTGCTGACGCCAGTTGAACACCTGACGTCTGTGGAACACGATGGTGCGTCAGCCCAGTAGGCCACGTTTCGATAAACATCTCCGGAATTACATAGCTTTTCATTTGAATTCCATCTAAATTTTAAGTTAAAATAAAATTTTCGAGACCGTTTATAGCTGGAATTTTGTCATAAATACTCATTCCTCTGTTCTTGTGTTACCCTGGTTAATTGTCTGAAATATTTAAATTTTATATCTATATGATCGGCCAAACATTCAAAGAAACATGATGTGAGTTAATATGTGTTATCGTCTAAGGTAAACTCAACAATAGCAGTATTTTTATAATACTTGATTTCGGTGTCTCTTTCATGGCGCTATGTTCCCCTTCAATAATTCCAAAATTTGAAGCATAACTGTTTTGAATTAGCAATAAATTGTTTAGAACTACATCAAGCAGGAAATATTACAGCTTACGTCGGAAACTTTCGATCATTTTCAGGAAAAAGTTCGGTGTCTGGCGGCTAAATCAGGAAATTAATAATTATTTCATTCCTGTATAATTTCATGAAAAGTTGGAAAGTAATAAACTTAAAAAATATTACGATATGAATATTTAGACGCCACAGAGCGAAATAATAATCAGCTTTTTATAGAATGTCGACCAGCTGCAAATAAAACCCGATGTTAAAGTGTTCGAATGCTCAATAAGTGATTGTATATCAATGATTTATATACAATTACCAGGTCTAGTTAATACCAAAGAAAGAAACGAGTCACTATATGGACCCACGGCTGGCCCGCATGACCCTCTGTGATAACGATCGGCGGCGTGCGTCACATGCGACATGTGACTCGCTATCGCATATGTATATTATAATACATATGTGCGTCGCAAGCAGGAATCAAGCTAGCTCTCCTATTAGCGTCATAGCAACTTTAAATCTCTTACGTCTAAGCACTGAGAAGGGGCATCGCCACGGGGGCGTACCCCCCTTCTAGTTTTGCACGGTGCCTAGAAGCCAAGATTACAGCTGCAACAAAAATTTTTCAACATGCAATCGTCAGCTTATATGTTGAGTTACTTTCAACAATGTGTGATTGCTCTCCAGCAAACATTTTCAGGCAACTCAAAACATTATGCTGAATATTTCACAATGGAAAGCTAATTTTTAAGCATAACTATGCTACATATCTTGCAGTCCTTAAGCTTTGCTAAATAATAAGTAGAACTTATTCTACTTATTTTGTATAACTATGCTAATTATTCAGCATAAATCATGCTAAATGAGCTTTTACAATAAATTAAGCTTTAATATCAAACAAATTTATGCTTAAAAACTGCAAATTTAAGCATAATATTGCTAAGCATTAACTAGACTTTTTAGTTTTGGTATTGCTGCTTAAATTTTTTAACATAATTACGCTTAAATATTAATTAGCATTAATAAACCTTAATACCAAGCATCAAATTTTGCTAAATAGTTGCAATAACCATAAGTATGCTTAAAATTAAGCATAATTATGCTAGATTTTTATTAAGCATAAGGCTATGCATAAGCATAAACATTTTCGGTGTGACACTGAGCAAAGGCACAGTTTCTCGTTCTATTTCAACTAAACATCCGCAAATTATTTTGTGCAGTTATCAAGTTTCATCTTCAGTTTTGCTTTTCATTGGGCGAAAACTTTTCCAATATTAAAGTTTACCCGGTGGTCTAGAAATAATTATAATCCCACAATTTATTAATTCTTACCTTCAAAATAGATTGCAACATTATATAAAACCTGATATGAAAATATTAAAAACATTTGAATTTTGAAAATGACAACAAAATCATAAACTACAAATAAAATCCATTTAGTTAAAAATCTGGAGAAATTCCGAGTGAATTTTTGACACTATTGTGCACCTTATGTGTTCTGATTTTAAGATTCACACATTGCGGCACGAATATTATTTGATGGAAGTCAAAAACGGCGCTGCTGATAAATTACAAATATTTAAATTATTTTTACATAGATGCTCAAAAATGCGCTAACTAATGAAATGTGTTAAATTTTCCGATAAGAAGTCAAATTTGTTCTCAATTGCTACAAAGAGAATTTAGTCATAACTTACATCAAATGCTTACATGCTGAATCAGGTCTTCGGGGGGCTACAACCCTCAAGCCCTAAGATTTCTGCTCCCCCCGAGGCCCGCTGTACCAACCACCTGAGGATACCCCCTACTCTCTTTCACCCGCGTCGTAGCCGCGCTCAAAATTGTGGCAAAATTTGGTAAAAATAGTGTGAAAATTAGCAAAAATTGGTGTAATATCTGTAAAATTGGTTTGTTGAAAATTGAAAAGGAGGGAGGAGTCGTCAGATGTTTTTCAGCACCACTCGATGATCTTCCTCCCGAGGACCTCTACCCCTGAGCTGACCTGCCTCTGATATTGCGGAGCGTCTGCATGCA
The DNA here is from genome assembly GCA_030248225.1 of Trileptium ribeirensis. Classification (NCBI taxonomy): domain Eukaryota; kingdom Metazoa; phylum Nematoda; class Enoplea; order Enoplida; family Thoracostomopsidae; genus Trileptium; species Trileptium ribeirensis. The sequence goes on along the minus strand of JASANE010024742.1, from coordinate 13,891 downwards.
TGATCAAATGTAAAGCATGGGGAAAGTGTTAAGTAAGAACTAAATGACAAATGTCCTAATATTGTATCATGCGAAGAAGTATACAAACAGAAGCTTTTTATGGAAAATCTAGAATCTAGTGACCCACCTTGAGCCGCACGCGGGTCATGCAGGTCAGTGGTATGGCCTATGAGCTGCGCCACGACCCAGATTTGCTGAACCGCGACTCGTCGATCCGTTTCTATCTGTGGTTAGTACTTATGTCACCTTAAGGCCACATGATAATGACAGATTGCGTAATTTTCACAATAGTACCTTTTTATGGGCTAATTTGTTTTTCTTGCGACTTGGTTGCTCAGAGGAAAACTGCAATTATTGATTCGTTTATACGTCCAAATTTGTTTTTGCCTCAAAACCAAACTAAATATCATTTCAAATTTTTTATTCAAGTCACGTTTTATTTATTCGAAAAACAGCTATTACTTTACAAATCCATGAGGTATGGTATCATTTCATAATTTTCATTATGTCACTAGCACTTTGAGACTTTTTGTTGTTCAGTTAATCAGTCAGGTGTTTTGTAGATTAGGAATATTGTTCGCGTTTTTTTGTGATCAGAATTTTAGATTAACTGTATAAAGCTGACAATCTCCTGTAAATTTATATACTGAGTTACTATTGTTGGATTCGCGGTCGGTAGTACTAAACGATTATTTCTTGCTGTTCTTGTTTAGCTGTCAATATACAGTCAAATGACAATTTGGTTATTTATCCGTTTTAAAGTTGTGAACTTTGTTAAAATGCCTCTTAACAACTTAGCACGGTTTGTAGTAGTGGTTTTAGAAATAATACACTGTCCATAACATCCGCTGTCATTATAATTTCGTTACTTGCCTTTAAAGTACCTTAGATAAGTCAGGCAGATGATATCGTTTTTAGATGACATCTTACACCTAGTAACTTGTTTATATCAAAATCCAAATATCATCAAAATTTGAACAACTAAATCTCAGGCTGATTTATTTGCGTGCGAATTTTTATGTCTGTACAAATACAATTCTCGAAAATATGTCTTCAATAATATTTCATAGCATATTTTCTAGTCGACAGCTTTATTGCAGTTAGCACATGCTTCCAACTAACAAAAAAGCTTGTCAGCCAATTTGTTTTCGGATGCTCCACTTTTTTTTAGCAAATAATCGGGCACACACGGGTTTCCTAGTAATTTTTCCCCTCTTTATTTGACTAAGCATTAATACTTTGGGGGCAGTTACATTAACAGTAAGTTTTTTTATTAATTTAATTAATTTAAATTTTAATTAATTAAGTTTTTTTATTAATTTACAAAGAGACAATAGTTCAGATTTGATTTCTTCTTTATTGAAGGTGACGAAAATCTACCACTCGTTAGTTGTCGTATAGCCATCTCGCTCGAACAATAGAATCGTTGATTTTAAATCAAGTTTATAATTATTATGTTTTTAACTTACTTCGCTCTCTGATGATAATCAATCACAAACTACTAACGATCGTTTCCTCTAAAGCTAAAAAACTAACGGTAAATCAAAAATTAAGTCTAGATATGACTCTAGTTAGGATCAAAATACGGAAAAGATGGATTAATCAAGGGTTTAACAGAAGTGTACCGTAATTCCCAAATGTCCAATTAAACATGAATTTTATGTTTTCTTAATTTATTTTCAACGAAATCCTCAATTTCAGATTAGTAATAGTTAAAAAAATTTTTCTGCTTTCACTATATATATGGATGTAGCGTCACAGTACTGTCCGAACATTTTAGGACTAACACATTTATATGTTTTGTACCTTCGAAACAGCTTTACACTTAAAATATACGACGTAGACTACAATTATAGCAAAATTGCATAACTAAATTGGTAGTGATTAAATTTATGATTTGTGCCTCATTTGGTCTCAGATTTTGATAAGTTTCAGTTTATTATAATTTTTCACTTGGCGATATACTAAAAGGTAATGTTAGTTTTTGAGGTTCATTTAAATAAAAAAACGGTTGTAAAAAGCGAGAATGTAAGCTTGTATGATTTTGGATTTTATTAATTATTTTGTATTATATTACATTTAATTATTATTGCCTTGTCGTTAGGAATATTTTATTGCAAATATATGCGTGTCTTACGTTTGTGAAGCAAGAACGTTTCAAAACATTAACAGCCGAATATTCCAATCAGTAAGTTGACCATTCGTCCGAATTATAATACAATGCTGGACATATCGTTTTATATCCAAACTGGCACAGTACATATCTACCTATCCTTCAATATTGTCCCTGGCTAATATAACAGATCGATGTAAAATGCATAAATATAAAGTAACTGACCGGTGTAAAATGTATAAATAAATTATAGGTTTTTTTAAATGGTTATCTTTCAAATCCTGTTCTCGACAATGATTCTTAGATATAGATATTAAGTGTTTCTTGTCAAAAAAGAGCTCCACAGGGCTCTCGCTTATAGATGGCCAGATGCATGTGGACATTTTTCACTTTCTGGGTTCACCAATTTTTAGCACGTAACATTTATATCGACTAATTGGTAATCAGTTGACAATAGGGCATTGCCTAATTTACGAGGTCGATATGACGGCACTAACGCTTGATACACACCATGTTTACGCTGACTGTTCGGTTTCCAGTATCCAAAAAATTAATAAACTTCCTTGTTTCTTATAAGATCAAGTTGCTCCCATCTAAATATCAATCCACCAATTAGTATTTCGATTAGCTTGCAGTAATTCACGCCCTTGAACAGAGGCGTAGCACACTATCCGAAAGTTGATGGCGGAGAGGGGGTAGGCAATGCAAAATGGGCGGCCGGATGGCAAAATTGTGTGAGCCATAACAGAAAAATCCTATTTTTTTCTGATTTTTTTTCCGAAAACTAGGGGCCCGTTCCCTCTTGCTGCGCCCCTGCTGTTGAAATAATAACACGTTAGGCTTGTAATTATTAATATACTTAATCATAAGCAATTGTAGCATTATGAGAAAATGTATTTTAATACTGTCAATATCAACCATTGTTTGTTAAATCTTAACAACGATTTCTGACCTGTAACCTAATGTATATATTATTAGTGTTAGGTGCCGTTGTTTTTGTTTTCAAAGGAACTCGTTTGGAAACTATAATTCCAAGCAATAAAATATTCAAATATTGTGTACAATTATTGTGACTATAATTTCAGCATAGTCCGAACAGTAACTAACCGCAGCTAGAATATTCATAATCCAATTCTATCAATTATTATAAATCGTCGAACAAACAAACAAATAAACATAAACCCAAACGGCTTAAACAAAGGAAAGCAAAAGACTCTAGGATTAAGAAGAGAACAAGAAATATACAGGATTTAGGCGAAGAACACGACAGTTAATATTAGAGTGTTTTCACACAGTCACGCAAAACCAATCGAGCGACTTATCAACGACGCTTTGCTGCGAAACAATAATATTAAGTGAAAATTTGTTGTTGTTGTTGTTTCGATTCTTGTCAGATGGCAAAACGGAACACACTCTAAAGGTTATAAAGCTTTGGCTGATGATAAGCTAAACGACGGTCGGATTAAAGCTTAATGATAACGATGATGCTTACGGCAATACACGAAATAGAACAGAAATGGAAATTGACTGAAATTATCTTTATCCGCTTTGGTTTTGTGAAGAAAATGGAGTGAGATTTAGCAACATCGAAGCAGCCAAGTCAGTCAGTTAGTTCAGATGACTATGAACAAGTCGCAATATCGTTGTAGGTGTGTGAAGAAAATTGTATATTAATTTGCTGTGAATGAACAGTAAGAATGGTAACAACTAGTCAATATTATAATTTTTGTAATAAATGGGTTTCGACATATAAAACAATCACTATGTTTCTTAGCTTTTCTGTTAACATGGCTCTCGCCTTTTTGAGTTGAGATAATCAGTAATTTTAGTTTATGGACTGCGCTTGCATATATTTTTTCTTAGTTTCCATCACAGATATGTCCCCGTAAGTTGTTGTTGTAAGTCCATTTAGCTGGCTATAAAGAAATAGCTCATCATAACCAGTAAATGTCAAGGGCCACGAAAGAGATTGGAAAATAAGGTGTGATACTCAGCGATATATTTATATCCATAAATGTACACGGCGCTACTTTGGACTTGAAACAGGCGGTCCTTCTAACAGGCTATCCTGGAGTTACGGAGAAATTTGATACGAAAAGGTTGATCTGCAATTGAACCTTTAAACACATCTATTTTAAAAATATTGATTCACATATGCCTATTTCCGAGCTGTTTACACTCGTATAAAGATTTTTACATAAACTCCAGTAAGACGTAGCACTGTCCTAGCTAACAGTTTCAGGCGGAAGCCAAACATTTGATTAAAAATTCATAATTTGACTTCATTTTCTATTCGCTCATAGCAACAAATGACAACTGCTATTCAGTCTCTTTTAAGTAAAATTCCGGAGACGCCACAGTCAGGTCAAACAGTTTTACAAATTTATGCTATTAGTGACAGAAACCATGCATCGTAGTAATCATAGTTAGTATAGTAATTTGTGAAAATATATACACATGTGTAGCAGACCCCTTCATTTATTTTAATATTGGGCTTTTAAACAGTTGCTACATTGAAACTTCTTGCAGAAGCATATGAATATTTCTAAACACTGCCGCTGAACTGTTTTCAAGTCTAGGACGATGGCTATTTCCAAAATTGTTGGGACAAGTATTATTATAGGCACGCCGCTGCAACCCCAATCTGAGAACTGAAAGGAGCTCAGTCTCCAGGCCTCACCATTCCAACGCTTCTGCTTATATAAATTTATTGCGACAGATAGAATCAGTGTGAAACCTGCACTGGTTTTTGATCCGTTGGTTTTAGCGGAAATTAAATCGTTAAGAAGTATATGGAAAGCATCGTGGAACTGACAACGTTATTTTTGAGGCCGTATTTTAATTAAAAGAAAACGATTTATCGGATAATAATTATTACTAGGCGAAGTCAGGCTTTAGAAAGTCTCAACGTTCTGTGTTTGTAGAGTCTATGTGTGTCTTGTTTCTAATTTTCCTTTCTTTCTTATTTGTTATCTTGTATGAAATATTGCCTGGTTTGCAACATGTGCAGTAATATTAAAGCTGAAAAAAATATAATTGTTTTTAACAGTTATTGAATCTGATGACCAAGTCAGGTTTACTGAAGCAACAATATAGTTAGCAGTCCCAGATACAGAGGGTATTTTTTGTGCTACCTCCGGGTCTCTTTTTGCTTTTGTTTGTTAGGTAGATGGCCAGGGGTTCAAAGAATTTGAGGGGTTAACTCGTGTACTGCCTAGGTTTTGAACAACAGCTTTAACTGTCCGTATTTTAAAGTTGGGATTAAGTCAATATAGCATAAGAACGTCCTATTTTTTATTTTTTCATGAATCAGCATTATTAACGGTGAGATGCTAAAACGAAATACGGATCACCGTAAGCCAATTCCTTTTAATCAGTCTAATCCGGAAGCCCGCTAACACCACATAGCGAATATGACTAGGGGCGATCCTGACCGGTACCTACTGGACCGGCCCGGAGTATTTGTTTTCGGAATTGATTTGAACATAAGAGCTCTAAAGTAAGCTATGAACGTTCAGTACAGATTACTTAATACATTTTTACTCCGTGCGTTAGCCATACAGTTGATATTACGCAGAGTTTACCATGACTTCTTGACAAGAGAATGACACTTTCTGGCAGCACCATATAAACGGAATGATGGGCATGATGCGATCCATTTCGACCTTGAGCCACCCTGGTTTTGGCGGAGGAAGGGGTCATGGTATCATAAATAAAAATTTGTTCTGAGCTCTTCCTAGTTCAGGGGCGTTGTCGTAAATATGGATTTTTTCGACCTCCTCCCTCGCCCTAGCTTTGGTATTACCGACTAAACTGGCAACTCTTAACATTACTAAACTATATTTATCGTTTGTGTTTTATTTTAAGTCAATCATGTCTTATCTGTTCGATAAACTAAGCCACTGCAAAGAGTTAAATTTCAAAGAAGCGCTGGAAAGCACGTCCAAAGATTAATGTCCTCATGAACAGAAGGTGACTTTTATTTACTGTTCAATGCAAGAATGGCTTAGAAAAAACAAATCGGATGTGAAGCTAATTTCTAAAGCCGCATATCATAAATAATGTTTTACTTTTTAAAAATTAACAACCATAACTACTTTTCATGGGACGCTTCGATTGCTGAGAAACTCTTTCCGGGTTTTTCCATTATTTAAATAATCCTGTTTCCGATATCAGCTTACTTTTGTGGTTTTTATGGTCTCTCAAATGTACATGACAGTGCAAGGCTTCACGAGTGGCTAGCTAACAGTTCCTCAGTTAATTTTTACCATTTATGGCTTCTATCGAGTATCTTAGCATATAATTTTTATCATCATTGACAAAAAATTTTATTTGCCTCAAGAATTTTAAATCAAGTTTTGCAAAGTCCGTCAGAATTTGGCGCGACCGGGTTGTAAATCTGACATAAGTGTTTAAGGTCCACTTGGTCAGGGGAAAGATAGTTCGGCGAGAACAGACCCTCAAAATTTTTATATATTTTAGTTTATTTGTGCCAATTTTTACGACATGTCAATTTTCCTGAGGGACAGGGGAAGATTAAAGTAAGCTTTACTCAGGAGAGTAAACATGGCTTTACGAGGGTCCGACTCTCAAGTGGTGTAATCGCCTATCCCCTATAGACACCTACTTCTAAATGGTTACTGATATGGTAGCCAAAATTTTGCACTGTAGCAAATAGTGAGGAACAAACTGGTTTTGGATATGTGACATCATGCTACATCGTTTAGTGTCCCTGCATATTTTATGTTTTTATTGATTTTTCGGCCTTACGTAAAACAGCCTTAAATTATGGGTGGTCAAGATTTAATATTAACTTGGACCGTTTACTTAAGACATTTTACCTGTATTTAAGTTACTTTCTGTGTGGTACTACTATAGGACCGACTAATCACCACAGCCCTTGTTTTAACTTTTACACACACATCAGCAGTGTGTTGATGCTTGTTTTAAAGTATCACAATCGTTATACCAGTTTGGTGGCATGACGGATGGGATCTCACATGAGTTTGTTGCAGTAGTCGATTGTATACAGCAGTATTTTTACCTTTTTGCCGTTTAATCTTACAAACTTTCTACTTTAAATCTTGATAGCTTAGCGCTAGATGATGTAGGTTTATTGATTCCGCAAGCTAAACAAAATTACCGATTTTTATAAAATATATGGTAATATTCCACTGCCCGTTTATGCGACGTCAATATAAAGCTGGGTATATATCTTCAATTGTAATAGTCGTAATAGCTTAGAAAGTTAGTTTGCTTCGCTGTATTAGAGTGGCTAACAGTTTTTTCAGTCCGGACACTGCATGATTGTAATTCTCTTATTAAACTTAAGATAAATGTTCTCCGAAGATTGATAATTTTATTGTACCAAGCTTTATATTAAAATTGCCAATGATAGATGGAGGTAATATCAGGAAACGTTTCATGTATATAATATATACAATCAAAACAATTTATCTCGAAACTATCACAGTGGCTGTAAACCTAGAAACGTATGTACATACGAAAGATAATAAACTATTAGTATGTAATTGGGTCCATATTCTGATCAAACATATGTCGGTCCGTAGGGGATTGTCCACAATTCACCCACCAAACTGATGTTCAGAAATTAGGTCCATTTCTCAACATAAAACTTGTTTAGTTCTCATTGGGTTGATGGAAATAGAATTTGTAGGCTTGATGAAATATCATTGCAACCATAGATTCTCAGTTTTATAAATGGCTTATGCCATAATTTCTCTATTTGTAACTGAAAATTTTTTGTTGAGTTAGAGTATAATTCCATTTCTCACCAGCATTATAACTGAAAAATTAAACAGCAAACCTTGAAAACACTTCTGCAGTCGAAGGTAGTCATGTATTAATGAACGACAACCGACTTCAAATGAATAATATACTTTGACCAAGGACGTCGCAGTAGGGGGGGCAAGGGACCAACCACCTCAACCCTCAACTTTTTACTGCCAAACGTGACAAAAGTAAACTGATGGTGTTACAATAAAATGAATGCAAACAACCGGCTCCGTTCACTTCTTTGACGGCCCTCTCTACTTTTGAAGAGCTGGTGATACCCTTGACTTTGAATTATAGCTTTGAGCCGGCGAACCGGGTACAAGCACAACTAACTCACGGAGTACGTTCCAAACTGGGAAATTCGCTGGTTTGTACATTATATCAGTATCAATTGTATACCTGTAGCACTTATGGTTACGATCGAGAATACAAAGCCTGTGATACCGAGGTCATAGTTTTTTGCTTTGAAAACCGGTCTTTTAAAGGTTCCGACTCAACCAACGGTTATTTTTTACTGACAAATTATTGCTTATTTATGGAAATTAAAAATTGTTTGATGATTTATGGTTTGCTAATTTGTAAACAAAATTTATTCCATAATTTGCTTATGCAGTCTTTGTCTCGAAATACTATGTTTCGTGTACCGCGAACAATATATGATATTAAATTCGAATTCTTTTAAATGTGTTCCAACCGAAACCAGTGTGGTATACGCGTAATGCTATGTTATATATATTACAATTTCTCACTGAAGATTTAGTTGACGTCATGATATCAACTTTCATTCCGTAGGTCTCGTCGAACAATTCACTTGGTGACATCTAGTCATATTTGATTTCGTCACTAGACACGAAACTTGAGAAATCCGATTTGTACTCTGACAATCGTAGCAGTAAACGCGATGCAATGTCCATAATAATGTTTATTTCAGGATCCTAACAATAGTCCTACGGGAATCACTACTACTATTATTATAATCTATTAATATATATGTTCGAGCTGTGACGAAAATTTCAGCCGGGCTTGTCTTGACTAGTAATTTATTTGGTGATCAACTATATTTTTGATCGGTTTACTTTGCAAAAACAAAGTTAAATCTTTTTGAAATCTAGGCTACAGGCGATCTCTTGTTATTGTCAGAAACTTTTCATTTGTAACTTGTGAGTGTTTTTTTGAGGAAACCTTCATTTTGACCAGTTTTTTTTGCAAACAAAGATTATATACTGGTAATATTTACTTACTTAATTGGGCTTTTAGAGATTTGAGAACCGTTTAATACTCATAATCTAGACTTCTCGTGTAAACAACAATATTATTTAACCCCCCCCCCCTCACCATGCACCATCCTATATCTTATTTATTAAGCATAATAATAAACCCAAATTTGCTAAACTGGCTTTGTTATACACTATAGCTTTAACTGTTGAAAATTTGAATTTCAGGCTATTAAATTGCTCTACTAAATTGATTGGTGAATACAGCTAAGCTCAAATCCATCCAATGTATTCTGATAGCGGTAATATTAACATGACACTTAACGATACTTTTTGTATAATAATAAACATAATTACAACTAATAATTGCTAATAATTTTATTAAACATCACACGGTACCATGGTTGTGTTCCAAAGACAAGAAACGCCGACGTTAGTGGCTCTGTTGCTATTGACCCTTCGGAAGTTTGATGGTACCGGTAATTGATTGAAATGTTATGTTTTTAATGCTAAAATCCTAAGTCACGCTTTCATATTCTGCACTAATGATACGTTGTAAATTAACTAAAACACCAACCGTATACTGTACAACAGTTTGTAATCTTTTACTTATATTGTACAACTAATATTGTACAACTAGAACCTTTAATTTGTTTGATAATAGGCGCCGACCGTATACTTATTCCACAAAAAACATATACCTATACCTATGCCAAATTTATAACCAAACGTATACCTATACCTATGCCACATTTCAACCGTTAAAAATATTTGCTCCAAATTTGACCTCTACCTGTGATCAACATTTGACTCTAATTCGTAAATGGAAAATAGATGATTCAGAATTTGAGACCCAAATTTGAGAAAATTTATAACCAAACGTATACCTATACCTATGCCACATTTCATCCGTTAAAAATATTTGCTCCAAATTTGACCTCAACCAGTGATCAACGTTTGACTCTAATTTGTAAATGGAAAATAGATGATTCAGAATTTGAGACCCAAATTTGAGCTCACAAATTTTTAAGTTACCTACCTGATTTTGGTTGATGATTGACTAAAAGGGGTACGCTTTAAAAGTTTGAACACTGTGCACAAGTTTAAATTGCGAAAAATATGATTTCAAATGCTAAAAGCTTTGAACGTGTGACTCGTTCAGTCCAAATTCTTCATCAGCTCGTTTTTAAGGCTTAAAGTTTCTAGTTTCCGTGATGTTATTTGTATTAGGGGTTTATTGATGGCCTTATACACATACTTGAACACTACAAAAGTTCCAGGTACATTTGCACAACACTGGAAATCAACGCTGTCATCGAGTGTTCCCCGGATCCAAGACTATTTTTCACCGCAAATGAATAACGATGGATACAATATTATTTTCGAAAATCACGTCAATTCATGGAGCCGTATTCGAACGCTGAACAATTGTGAGTGACACTTATGAATTAAAGCTATTTAAATATGGCGCATGTTACCACTAGGTGCCTGATGTTATATCGTTAGAAAAAAGAACAGTTTAGTGAGCGGGGTTCGAGAGCAGCCCCGTCTTTAAGCATAGGCTTCGTATTATACTCATAGTAATACCTTATCTTATTAGGCTAAGCCACAGGCACAGGCTTAGTACATCGAGAACGGCAAAGCATGCATTTCACTTACCGGTCCTAAAAGTAGTTGGCAGACAATATCACAATTTTATTCGTTTTTATAATCACAAGATATATTTTACTGGAACACTCAAAGAATTTAATGAAAACTAAAGTTGTTGCAATAGTGTTTTAGCCGACGCTATAGGCTGTATGAAAAGCATTTGTGCAACATTACAGAGGTACAAATCTTTGAAGTTAGCTTAACATAAATATAATGTATATTGATCTATTCATATTGGGTTTAGGTATCTCTAAACCTAAATTATATTAAAACCTAGTTTGTGTTACAGATATATTTGTGATAGGAAATACAGCCCGTTAATTCTAATATTTGAAGTTTTTATATCTCTATTTATGGTATTTTAACCCATTGAGGCTATACGTAAAGCCAAATATGTACGATATCCCTCAAATGCCCTACGTATATATTTGAAAAATGTAGAAAAGTTCATATAAAGCCGTTAACAAGGCTCAGGCTTATGCTTAGTATATCGACGATCGCACATCCTGCCAAATAGCTTACGCACGTATACTTTACTTGGGCCGTGATTACTTAGGTACTGGCGCGCTGCGGTCCTGATTGAAAAATTTTCCCAGGCCGCTCACCAGTATGTATATATATGTTATTTGATGACATCTTTCTAAGTTATTGAAAAATAAAATTTAAAAATAATTTATTTTACTAATTTAGCCGGATCTCATGTTGTCGAAGGCGACGTTATCGTTGGCCCACAATCAGGACTATCGGTTCTTGCGTATCCGCCGAATAAAGACGATCGAATTACGTTCCGTGAATGGTTACGCGAAGTTGGATACACACGAAAAGGTTATCATTCTCACATTATTTTGTACTATAATCATGTACTTCAGCGATAAAGTTACAAAAATGCACATCTACTGTCTTCGGCAGCTTATTTTTTAGACACTGTACCCTAGTAGCATTTAAGTACTTCTCTTCAATTTGATCCAAACTTTGTGCTTTTCTATATGCAGTAGGTCAACAAACAGCAACAGCAGTTTCAAATTTTTGTTATAAACAATGATGCTCTCATGGGGATGAAGTGCCGATCCCCATGCCATGTGCCCAACCTCATCACCGGCCCCGTCGATGACTGATGCTCCTGAAGGGGTCCCAAAATCTACCTTTCCCCCACCAGGAAGATTCGGCTATCCATTCGGCACCCCGGATCTCGTAGCTTGAGCATGTATGGTTATGAAGCAAAATTAAATATTTAAAACTGAAATTTATTGGATATATGATGCACAGGTGTTCATGGGGGTAGGTGTGTAACTAGCCTTTAATGTTTGGACCCCTAAATCTAATCCACCATTTGCCCCATGATGCCTGGGCATCCAATCCCGCGCGCTTTAGCCATATTTTTAGCAATTATGAGCAAAACTAAATATTTAAAACTGAAATTTATTGGATATATGATGCGCAGGTGTTCATGGGGGTAGGTGTGTAACTAGCCTTTAACGTTTGGACCTCTAAATCTAATCCACCATTCGCCCCATGATGCCTGGGCATCCAATCCCGCGCGCTTTAACCATATTTTTAGCAATTATAAGCAAAACTAAATATTTAAAACTGAAATTTATTGGATATATGATGCGCAGGTGTTCATGGGGGTAGGTGTGTAACTAGCCTTTTAACGTTTGGACCCCTAAATCTAATCCACCATTCGCCCCATGATGCCTGGGCATCCAATCACGCGCACTTTAGCCATATTTTTAGCAATTATGAGCAAAACTAAATATTTAAAACTGAAATTTATTAGATATATGATGCGCCGGTGTTCATGGTGGTAGGTGTGTAACTAGCCTTTAACGTTTGGACCCCTAAATCTAATCCACCATTCGCCCCATGATGCCTGGGCATCCAATCACGCGCACTTTAGCCATATTTTTAGCAATTATAAGCAAAACTAAATATTTAAAACTGAAATTTATTGGATATATGATGCGCAGGTGTTCATGGGGGTAGGTGTGTAACTAGCCTTTAACGTTTGGACCCCTAAATCTAATCCACCATTCGCCCCATGATGCCTGGGCATCCAATCACGCGCACTTTAGCCATATTTTTAGCAATTATGAGCAAAACTAAATATTTAAAACTGAAATTTATTGGATATATGATGCGCAGGTGTTCATGGGGGTAGGTGTGTAACTAGCCTTTAACGTTTGGACCCCTAAATCTAATCCACCATTCGCCCCATGATGCCTGGGCATCCAATCACGCGCACTTTAGCCATATTTTTAGCAATTATAAGCAAAACTAAATATTTAAAACTGAAATTTATTGGACATATTATGCGCAGGTGTTCATGGGGATAGGTGTGTAACTAGCCTTTAACGTTTGGACCCCCAAATCTAATCCACCAATCGCCCCATGATGCCTGGGCATCCAATCACGCGCACTTTAGCCATATTTTTAGCAATTATGAGCAAAACTAAATATTTAAAACTGAAATTTATTGGATATATGATGCGCAGGTGTTCATGGGGGTAGGTGTGTAACTAGCCTTTTAACGTTTGGACCCCTAAATCTAATCCACCATTCGCCCCATGATGCCTGGGCATCCAATCACGCGCACTTTAGCCATATTTTTAGCAATTTTAAGCAAAACTAAATATTTAAAACTGAAATTTATTGGATATATGATGCGCAGGTGTTCATGGGGGTAGGTGTGTAACTAGCCTTTAACGTTTGGACCCCTAAATCTAATCCACCATTCGCCCCATGATGCCTGGGCATCCAATCACGCGCACTTTAGCCATATTTTTAGCAATTATAAGCAAAACTAAATATTTAAAACTGAAATTTATTGGATATATGATGCGCAGGTGTTCATGGGGGTAGGTGTGTAACTAGCCTTTTAACGTTTGGACCCCTAAATCTAATCCACCATTCGCCCCATGATGCCTGGGCATCCAATCACGCGCACTTTAGCCATATTTTTAGCAATTATGAGCAAAACTAAATATTTAAAACTGAAATTTATTGGATATATGATGCGCAGGTGTTCATGGGGTAGGTGTGTAACTAGCCTTTTAACGTTTTGGACCCCTAAATCTAATCCACCATTCGCCCCATGATGCCTGGGCATCCAATCACGCGC
>JASANE010024740.1:0-14926 GCA_030248225.1 Trileptium ribeirensis | reverse complement strand
TATGTTGTTGTTCTTCGTTCAGTTACGTATTGCTCGAATTAGACCGAACCATGATATGTTAATTTTTGCAGTGGATGCCAATGTAGAAGGTGATAACACTTTTTTCAAAATTCTTTAAGTTTCTTTCTTCGAGCTTTCTATATCTGTCAATGGCGCATCTTCAATAATAATTTTCAATAAACGCATATAAAAGTTTGGTAAGGTCCTAAGCTGAGCCATGAATTTAGTACGGCGTTGAGTGAATCCATGATTTCAGAAGTATGGAACCATGATAATAGCTTCTGTGTGTCAAGAATAATACAAATGTTCAAAAACCGCATCACCCGCTGTTGGATTGAGCTTAGAAACAAATTGTTATAAAAGCACAACTTACGCCGGCGTTCCTCGACCGATACCCGAATTGTCGACAACTATGGCAGCGATAATATTGCCCAGTCCGATACAAATCAAAGGAATGCCGATGCAGCACCAAAAGAAATTCCTAAAACCAGCTTCAAACACTCAACTAGGATTCATACAATTCATCTTATCACTTTGTACATCGTATATCGTAGGTGTCGATAAGGGAGAGTACCCCCTAAGCGTCAGACCCCATATTCACTCTCCTAAAGGCTCTGCATCTTCCGTCCACTCCCCGCAACAAAATTTGCAATAATTGGCTAAACTTGCGGCTAACATATTTCGGGTCAACCTCCTTAGATCTCCCGAGAACCTGCACCGGCCGACAGGTTTAAGCTGACTACCTTTCGACAGCTATTTCCTACATTTTGCACGTTTCAATGAATAATGAATGCGAAGTGGGGAAAATTTTCGCAGCCAAGATTCTTCGGAATTAACTCCACACATTTGGTTTTGGATAATTCTTGCCAATGACTCTTCAACAACCAAACACGCTTCAAAGCGACGTATCACACATGCGGAGCACTTGGTTTTCATCGAATTAATTCGCTGCACGACGGTCCTGTTGTGGGCACGCTTTGTGAGGAGACCTGCGGGTCTGATTACTAGCTCAATGGCTACTGGCCGTTTCGGGTTCTATATCTGGCGGCGATCCACGTTTGTTTATCGTCTATTCGAACTACAAATTAATTCAGGACGTAAATCGTTGACCAGAATTTAGTATTTATACTACGTGTTTATAGATTTTGTGACAAACGCCATGGATTCCAGCTTAACATTATTGTCGTTTGAATAAAGTTGCGAATCGCAAATTTCACACAAGGCCGTAATTTTCAGTTACACATGTATTCGTGGGTTTTCGCTTGTCTGAGCAATTTTGAATGCCACACATTCGTACATGCTCAAGGACCGAGAGGAAAGACAGCCGGTTACGTAATGTTGTATTCTTAGGAAGAAAGCAAAAGAAATCCAACTGTATTTCAAAGAAAACCTTTATTGAAAACTAAAAGTAAAAGAAACAGTAAACGAAGAAGATTGACAGCAGTAAAGAAGACATTGAAGGCTAGGAGACCTAGGCAACTTCGGTTTTTATACAGTCTCCGAAGATCATTCTGGAATGTTCCAGTCAATGACGTATTATTCTCGTCATTTGTGGATGTCGAAATACGAAGCTAGTAGTTCCAGAAAACTCCACACTTCGTGCAATTTCCTCGCTAGGTATATATGTAGCGTCTGAGTGTCGCCACGATAGTTGACGCCGTCATTAGAAATAATAGGTAGATTTAAACACAATATGAAATTGATAGTGACTAGTGCACCATCTATTCATTATATAGAGTAGGTATGTACTGTACACCACCGGATAGTAAACTGTAGACCACAGGTGCCGAAGTCCGTCGGCCTAGGGGAAGGGGTTGATAGTCTGCGGTTGAGGTCGTCGGGAGGCCAGGGGGGCTAAATTTTGAAAATTTTCATGAACTCAAAATTTTTCACAATTTTGATAAAATTTCACAATTTTTGCAATGTTTGAGATAAATTTTTCCCCAGTTTTTGCCAATTTTACCCCAATTTTGAAAATTCCCACCCTATTTTTGGTATTTGTGCTAAGATTTTCTGCGTTTCAATGAATTCGAGGGAGGGTAAGTAAATTTGGCTTGAGTTGGGAGCGTAACTCTCTTCCATATCGACATCTATCCTTTTGACTACTGAGGGACAAAACATTCACTTGGGAGTCTTTTATAGCGTAAACTCGGCATATTGCTACAGAAGGTGGTACGACGCTTAGAATCAATACCCTATGTACTAGCAGTTTGGGCTCCTGTAGTTTGTGTATTTTATTTTGTTAAACTCTATAGGCTGTTTGTAGATAACTGGTGGTTTATTTCTGTGTCGTTTGACAGGTTCGGAAGCACCTAAAATGGGAATGATTGATGACTTGATTCAGAGAGTTTCATGTCTATGATAATTTTGAAACATAACTCTGCGAATATTAACAATAATTCATCAATTAATAATAATATCCTGCGGAATTTTTGAGGTTATGTTGGCAGTATCCAGCTGTCAATATTGTGCTGAATCATTCCAGGTTTGGGGTTGTCTTTTATGGACCGGAGATATATGTGCCACAGTCTAGACCAATCCCAACAGTCTCGAGTTTTACTTTGGGTTTTATGAGATCGATTGAGTCTTATTTTATATTCGCTTGTCTGATGACTTAAACATTTATGTAAAAACTGTGAAATATATTCCTGTTTCTATATTACGCAATTGTGTTCCTAATTTTAGCAGTTTTGGACTGTGTGTTCCCCGACAAGACTGTGGCGATTTAAAGAAGACAATCTAGTTGCCGTGGCTCTCTAACTGCAGCGACTTGGTCACAAAACAAAATCGATAATTTAATTAATATTAATAATAATTAATAAATCTATTAATAATAATAGAATTAATAAATAATAATCAATTGATAACTTAATAAAATAATTAAAATTACACTTTACACTTCAAAGGTAACTCTGAGGGGCGTAAATATAATACCGGTTAATCCTTTCTTGATATACTAAGTCTAAGAATTGGCCTAAGCTTAGGTCTTTATATGAGACATACACTGAGTCTAAGCTTACGTCGGGAGGCTGCGACCCCCAATTATAGGCTGTTCATTTTTAAGGATATATCGTATCAGGGTTACCTGGGCTTTTTGTACAACAGTTCGCAGTCCGGTTAATATTCTTCTTTTATAGTAACAACGATGCTTTTAACAACATAACGACTAATCCCACGTTGTTTTAGTGCGCGAGTAAACTTAAAATGACCCAGGCAACCACCCTATTTTATTTTTGGATAAAATTTATTACGGAACGCTTTTTGGTCAATTGAGATTCGGCGTAAAACTGTTTGAGAACACAGCGCTCGCGATTGAAATCTAACCATTATGTGTTCGCGAAAATTGAAGTAAAATTACCCAAATGTTTGAGCACGAAAATTTGTCGGTTTGATTGTGACCTAACTTTTGCATTAAATTTGTTCGCGAGCACTGAATAACTCAAATTTAAATGCTAATGTATTTGAGAACATAATTTCTGCAAATTGAAATAGCTGAAATTTTGTTCGAACACAAGGTCTAATTTCGGGCACTTGAATTTGATTTTGCCAATTTTCGGTTAGCCAAAAACTGAATGAAATTATGCCTATTGTCCGTAACAAGGGTTTGCGATTCGATATCGTTAATGACAACACAGGATGGTTGGCGGGGTCACCTTAAGTTTACTCAAGCATAGGAGATTATTTTGTTGAGATAATCGCTCAATTTTAAATGAAGTCAGTGAAATTTTTAAAAGACACAATGCCACAGAGTTTTAGTTTGACCTTGGCTAATTTCATTTGAAAGAGACAAAACGCAACAAAAACAGGTTACTTACCAAAATTTGAACTTTCGTTCCATTAGAAAGCGTTTACCGCAGAAAATGCAAGAGTGAAAACCAGAAAATTACTCAGTTATATAAACTATAAGCAAATGAATTTATTATTCTTGTTACACCTAAGTATTAATAGCAGACATTTTCACTGTTGGATTTACTCTAGGTAAATACTAAACATTGACTTTTTAAAACCTAGGTTTGACCCCTCAAATTCCTGAAATTTCAAATGGGGACACATCCATATGTTTTTTCAAGTTGTAGGCAAGTCTAACAATCACCTAAGCGAGTCATTAGCAGATTGCGACTGATACTACACCAAGTAAGATGCGCCATAAAAGATGCCAAAGAAGACATCGACAGCAGCCGTTTTATTGCGCTAACCAGCGATTATACTGTTTCTGCAATACACGTTTTTTATTATGCAATACACGTTTCCAAAGCCGTCCATTTAGGTGCAACTTTTATGAAAGATTTATTCCCAACTACCAGTGCTGCAATGTTTAATTAAAATCATACAGCTAGTGCAAATAATTCACGATGTAGTTCCATCCGTCATAATTCAGCAACGGATGGTCGGATCGGTTTAATGTCTTGGTGTGTTGTAGTAATCTCGGCTCTAAATCAACAAATCGTCTTATTTCTATTAAACCAAGAGGTTTAGCCATTTTACGTTATGTAAACGTTATAATATCATTTGCAACAAGAGTAAGTGTGGAATTCATTACATTTTAGTACTATGTTTTGCGTCTACGTGATTCATACATTTGACTCCACGAGCGGTCGTTCATAAACGAAATCTGTTTAATCATCATTAAAAATTTAAATCTGTTAGCGTTTTGGTGTCACTTGTACTAAATTGCATGTATTTTAAAATTTTTAATTTGTGATGCCATAAGATAACTGAGCCTCAGCCTTGTCTGTGTCATTTTCCATATTTTTTTCAGTGGACCCGGTATTCCAGTTTTGTGCCAAATGTAGCCCAAAATGTCAGCGAGTTTCAGGTCCTTTCCAGTGGCGCATGTTTCGTTTACCCCAGAGCTAATACTAAATTTATGTTCATGATAGCTTAAAGTTATCTGATAATTCTAGTACGATTAATTCATCAACTAATTAATATACATAGGTGAAATCATGCCCTCAAAACAGTAATGATTAGATTGCAGAACACTATGTAACTCTAAAGTTCGAGCGTGAGTCAAAGCTTAGAAAGTAGGCATTTTTATATTTTTTGAGATACTGAACATGTCTCAAGGTCTCAAATAGGAGCCGACATGGTATCGAGTGCTGGCCAGTTATTTGTTATTCCTTAATGGAAATAAGTGATAAGCTAAGCGTGACTTAATCATCAGCGCTCCGCCTTTAACAAAAAGTAGCATTTTGAGGTTAAATTAACCCCAGAATTTACTTAGATATTAATTTGCGCAACGGTATAGAGCGATGTAAAATTGAATCGAAGTAAATTAAAGTAATGTTATTAATAACCCAATTGTCTCAACGCAGTAGTTTGACACAGTATTGCACAGGTGAAAATATATTTGGGACAATGCCATTGAGTCGACCGCTATTATTTCGCACAGTTTCCTGCGATAGCCTTTAAACAAAATCCCTTTAAAGCGAAATATTTCTAAATTTGGCGACAATTTTGATAAAATCTTAAGCCCATGACAGGTGGTATATCAAAGTGCACGAAATCTGAACGAGTAGCATCTTTTTTTTGCTTTTAATTTTGTGACTGATCATGATAATTCCTTCAAATTTGATTAAAATTATCCAGCTAATTTAGCCTGGTAAGCAAATGTAAGCAGAAATGGAACCAAAAATATCAAATTGAAATATCTTTTAGAGCGAACAAAACTTTGAGCGGATTTTTGGCGAAATTTATAAACGTTGATACATATTGCTTCTTTGGATGGTCAGCGCTTTCGTAATCCTAATAATATTTGCACATTTCATTTTTTTGCATGAGATAATCTAAAATTTTACGCAACATATACATCTTTGAGCGTAAAATGAACGGAAAACACTCGCGATGCAGTAAAATTTTTTCACTTTAAAGAAATACAACTGGCTACGCCATATTTTGTCCAGGCTATAATTAAATTACCGCAGTCCAAGTACGAGTTTTAAAATATAGTTTGGATTTTTTTATTGTACTATTTAAATGTATATAACAAAAATAGTTATAAAAATAACAAAACTAGTTATACAAAATTTTACTTTAGAGCAAAAATTCAAAAAACTGCGTAAGGATTTTCACAAGAAATTGCCATTAAATTTCGGATATAAAAAAGACTAAATCTTACGTAACACTGCATTACACCAGCGAAAATAACTGATTCTGAAAGAATATATTCAAAACTCAAATACATATTTCGAAACAACAACCCAAAAGTATGTTTCATTAGCCTTATCTGCGATACATAGCTTGTTGCGTTTCATGAGAATAGGAAGAAATTGGACACCTTAAATGCGGCATCTTGAAATTGACAATATGAAATGATAATCGTTTATGCGCTGACCAAAAACGCATTTTGTGGTATCGCCTGGCGGAATTAGATTTTTTCACACGACCCAGACAATAATTAGCGCACCTAGGTTCAGTTAAAAGTTTATGTGGATAACACTGCTTCTTTTGATTATCACAGCCCGAAAATGGAACTTTTCAAAGTAATCCTTAATTTTATTCCTATTCGAAACACAAAAAGCATACAAGTCCATTTTTGTGACGTAAGCATTTTCCGACTATTGGGTATCTCTGTGGAAAATTCTGGAAAGCTTTCTTTTTCAACAATTGTATATTAATCAAAGCGATAACGTCGTATCGCTTTGAGAAACCGACTTGAATGGTGCCAAAGCCAGCTCGGTCCGTGGGTGTTAGGAATTTCATCGAATGATCAACGCACGTCCAACGATGACAACTCGTTAGTCCATGAACAAATCCATTCAGTTTTGCTAACTCAGCTGGTCAACGCAATTCGATCGATACTCAAAACTATAGAAATAATTTAAATACCCTGGGGCTGAAAACTCTAGCTCACTTCAAACATAGATTCATCCGCTGCTGATGCGTTAGTTGTAAATGTTTCGCACAAGTGCAATACTTATGTACACCAAACTGCTCACATTGGATGGTACAAAGCAATGCATGGTCATGAACACCTAGATACTCATTCCTAGTCTCATGAACCTTTTACGATATCCCAAGCTCCAAATTACAATCCCAAGTTATCGCCTGTATAATGCATCATATATATACCTAAACATGCGTGCGGCAGGGCCGGATTCTGTCACAGTGCCGGCAGCTTGTTGTCATGGCTCTAAAGCCATGCATGGCTAGCCGCGATTAGCCTGTGTGACATTGTTGTGGCCGAGCCAGTCCCTACAAATATGTTAGCTAATAGTAAAGCAAGGCTGATAAATTGTCACAAGGTCCGGAATCGGTTCTAAAAGCCAGAAATATATGAGGACAATGGAAAATCGCGAAAAACATGGAAATTGGTGATACATTTGGTTATATTTTCGTAAAACATCCTTTCAGTTACAATAGCATAATTTTCATGTATGAAAGAGTGTGTTTTACGTAGCTACTAGGTTGGCTTATAAAATGCGCTTAAACAAAAATTTTGAAAATAGCGATATTTACATATTTATTTTACCTGAATTTATGCGTCTTGCTTTAATTACTGCTAACCTTGCCTTATTTGGACCTAGAGCTAAATATTTCCCATCTAACACAATCTGCTAAGTTCAATGCAATAAATATTTTTAGTAGTCCATCCCGGCTGTCAAACCCTGAGACATAGCCACTTCAGGCCAGCACAAACATGATAGCATAGCGTAGCTATTTATTTTATTTATGAAGGGCCGGATGTGCTGTGTCTTTTTGTCACACGCCGGAGTTGGACACACACCTTAAGGTAAATGATGCGTAAGGGAATCCTATGTTACGCTTCGTTTCTAATTATTCAGACGGCTTTAGAATTATTAATAAGTCCATTACCAAAGTACATGGGATAAACAACAACCTTGATACATTTAACTCCCTGAATCATCCTTAATTTGGCTTTCATTTCGCTTTCGGTCCCATCACGATCCTATCTGAACCCGTTGCATCGTTTACAGTTGGCGCCTTGAACCCCAAATTTATCTATCTCGATTTCTATTCCACACCCTTTTTCCTTTTTCCTGCAAATGTGTGCATGTTATGTTACTATTGTGTGTTGTTGTACTGTGCGCTGCATTGCCAATGCAATGCGCGCTACACCAACGTGTTTTGATATTTCACGAACGTTCGTTTCACTTAGGCGAGGCATCAATCGTCGTGCCGAGGACTGACAATGTATATGCAAGGAAAGAAATCTGTCATTGAAACTGTGAAATCTAAACTCAAATCTCAAAAACTGAATCTGGGAGTGCTATTTGAAACCCTAAAGGGCCGTGCCAAGAAATCAAGAAAATGACAAAACTCAGCGATTAATTTGCCTTGAAAAAACATGGGGGTTTTGCTAACGCTCGATCTGAGGCAAAGCTTTTCTCGGATCAGGTTAATTTTCAAATGGCTGGGACGTATGGTGGGCGACGCGTTTTGCTCCTAACACGAGTGTCTGAATGTCTAGGCTAAAATTTTGACCAACATTAATCCATAATTAATTAAAGATGCTCACAGCGACAAATGGCGATCGATTAAAGCTTTTTCTAGTCGGAGGTTCAGCAAGCACTCGACTAATTTCTGGGCTCTAGAGCGCGATTCTTGCTTACACTTATTTTCTAGCAATGCTTAAGTCGAAGACCGATTTGAGTCTCGTACGCTTACTGAATTTTCCTAGAATACACAATAAATTTATGATGTTGGGTTTCTAATAATTTTGGGCCCAAATTATCTTATAAAGTTTGAAGACAGAACGCTTAACTGTCTTGACTTGAACTATCCTAAAAAATTTTGGTGCACAGTCGACAAAAGGTCGGAACAAACGTAAACCACTTTGCAGGTTCATGTTACACTCCTGGCTCACCATTATGTTGTAAATAGACATTTCCGCTATTCCAGTTTTCATTTTTATAACCTAGGGCACCATACACACACACACTCTTAGGTCCTAGGTAACCTGATTCATTGTCAATTTGCAAGTTTGGTAGGCATGACGACACGCTCGGTGTCCTCAATTTGTTCGAATTTTGTTGCAAATGTTCTCTTGGTCCTGCTTCGGAGCCATTGTTTGTACTCTATTTATTGAACCTGCGGTCATAGGAGACAACTTGGGACAGCCAGGTTATTCCTGCCAATCACCAGTCCTTACCTATTGACGTATTAGGGACATCCTTATCTCGAAGCGAGGAGGCTGCTGTGGTCTTTTACGTTTGACGCCAGCGAATCAATGACAAACCCTTTTTAATTTTCAAAGCCATCAGCCTAGAGCTTACCGAATAAGGGAAATTACTTTGTTTAGTTATACCAAAAATTGCATCACTGGGAAATGATTGTTTTGATTTTGTTTTGTTAAGTTGTCAGGAAGCCTCCTTTTGAGGTATGCGGACACAAGAGCAATTGGAACTAGCGGAATCTGGACGCATCCTATGCTTCATCTTTCCTTTGATTACACAATTTCCATTTCTCGGCACAATACTGCATAACTTCACTCGTTAAATCTGTATGACCCCTTATTTTTTTGATCCGGAACGGCGTGCACTAAAATTTTGTCGACCGATCAGCACTGCTGTTCATCAGAATCTTGTGAAACCTTACATGCCTAACTCTAAATCTTAAATTGCGCCTTTCAGTCGTTTAGAGAGCGCATGTAGCAATTCAGTAGAATTACTGAAGGCAAAGTCACACTCGACTATTCTACAATATTAGAAGTTACTGTAGTAAAAGGTTAGAAAGCCAAAATTAAGTATTGATGCCACAATAAAGCACAATCAAGAAAAGCTGATCCAGAGCGTTGTTCCATACTTCAAGTGATTCGATCTTAGAATTTTCTCCACGATGTCAATCCTGCTCGGGATCAAGCTTGGAAATTTGAAGTTTGAAAGGTAGCAGCGGGCCAACGGCAGAGGCCCGCCGTATATCGTTGTGTTCGTCAAGTTCAGACGAGTAAAATAAGGGGTCGCATGTGTATATTTAAAATTAGTGCAAGATTAGGAATAATTTGTAAAATGGGAAAAGTGTATGTCCATTTCTGTAGTGTATGATGTAAAACAGAGACAAACGAAGAAGCAGCTTTTGGAGCGGCCTATCGACTAAGCAGATCAAGACCCCTTCGGGCTTTTTAGACTCCCTAATGGGTGGGTTACATAACGTCGTAGAGATGTCTGTTGGACTTCTGTGAGAAAAGAAAGGGGTTGCAATGTCGGTGACAAAGTGATTCGACATAATGACAAAATGAAAGTGACTATTATTACTATCCGTAGATGAGCCAAACAGCGAATGAAACTCAATGATGTTCTTTAGTTATCCAGTGCTACGGTATATGTAGCAATGTATGTATGTAGTTCCTGTGAGGAATGCTTCGTCCAAGCAAATATAAGATCAGAAAAATGGTGGTTTGACGACAACAAGCGGTATTGTCAACTAAACGTATATGGCGGGATTGCTATGGAAATATAGAGAAATTGAAGGATTCGTTCTAACAGGTCGACAAAGAGATGATCATACATTAAAACCGAATAGGTAACATAAATACTGCAATAAACAAGCTACTCTTGAAATGTTACGAATAGCTAAACTTAACGTAACATCAGAAGGCATCTGGGTATTCTCCCGAAATATCAACCGTTTGGAGGTTATGAGGTGTCGAACCTGGGCACCGTCTTTCCGATTATTTGGAAACTACTGCTTTCGCGAGTTTGTTGTTTTAGGTTTCCCGCTCTACCGTTATTTTATGTGTAGCACTCTTGAACCATTTCAACGCCGGCTGTGTCGCTTGCAGTTGATGATAAGGAATGAGAATCAGATGATGCGTGCACGGGGGCGGTTTCCCAGCTTAGCCGTGGTCCAGTTTGGATGCTAAAAGACAATCCGCGTTGTGGTAAGCTAGTTCCCTCTCACATTCACAGTTTCTGAATGCTCTATTACAGAACGTTTGTCATCTACCAGTTTATGTAATTTGTGATTCCCTTAGTCACAATTGATGTCAGATATCATTTGGAACAATGTAGGTAGTCAGTTTAACCTTTATCTGGCACCTGAAACTGAGTGGCATTCAACGATTTTTTATTTACAAGATTTTGATAAAAGAAGCTTGTTTTATTTTCGAAATTCCACGGCTGCATATATGCGTTGCATAGTTAGAATCGCTCATAGAATTATGCCCTCGTATGTTTTTCCTTGCAGCCCGTGCTCCTTATGGGACCCTATACAGCCCTTGCGGCCCCCTTGCAACTGCGGGTGATGCGGGTCCCTAATCACGCTCTCTGGTGGCAAGGCTGTGGGAGGCTTCATGTTCGTATGGGGATAGAAACGTCACATGCTGCTCATGTAGATTACAATTAACAGGGGCGCAGCAGCGTAGTCAAGCGCGGGAGCGGGCGTCTTCCAGAATGGGGAGCCGCACACGCTCCTAAATTTTGGCGACTGGTCTCAAACACGGGGGCGGGGAGCCCCGCCCCTATGCTGTTGCTCCCCTGTGCAATACAGTAGTATATTGATGATGGCTGGACAAGCGTGTGCTGAAACTGGTCTTCTCGATTACATCGGTCTTTTCTGTACATATGTCCAAGCAATGCGTGAGCCACTATAAATTATTTTCATTTGTATTTGTAGGAAAGCTGCCAGATTGCTCATTGCAACAAACCACTATCACCGAAGCAACTGAACCTGTCGATTTCTTTGGTGGCTTTTTCTCCGACGACCTGCTGCAGGCAATCGTTTACCAGACGAATCTTTACGCACAGTCGAAAGGCTACAATCGCGTGGTTCTAACAATCCCGAAACTGAAAGCATTTATTGGAGTCAATATCGTCATGACCTATCTCCGTTATCCAAGTATCCGCGATTATTGGTCTGCCGATCCAGCAGTGCGTTGCGTGTTCTTTGCAGACTGCATGTCTCGCCGTGATTTTGAGACTTTTCGTCGCTATCTGCACTTCGCCTCAGAACCCAATGCTGATGCCCCACTGTTGCGTATTTGACCGGTGCTTCAACACTTACGAGAAAAATTTTTGGCAAACGTTTCGCCCGGGTAAAGCATGGCTATCGATGAGATGATCATACCATTTAAAGGGCGACATCATCTCAAGCAGTTCACCCCAGGCAAGCCCAAGCCCTGGGGATACAAGGTATGGTGCCGGTGTGGGACCAATGGGTATCTTTCAATTTTGAGGTGTATTTGGGAAAGAAAAGCGACCAACAGCAGTCTGATCTTGGCTTAGGTGGTAAGGTAGTCATGAAACTCATGAAAGGACTCGAAGGCACAAATGTTCGCGTTTTCTTCGACAACTATTTCAATTCGTATCAGCTGCAGCTAGCACTTCAGGATGCAGAGATTTGGAGCGTTGGGACCCGTCGGGCTAACCGGATGCGAGGAGCCGGGCAAAAGTTGCGTAAGCTAACCAAGATGCGGGGAGATGTTTGCGCTGTCACTTCAAATGATGGAGTAACAGTAGTTGCTTGGCAGGACAAAAAGGTGATAAATATGATGTCAACATACGTCGGTATTGAGCCTGTTGGGACCTGCCAACGATGGGATAGGAAAGAAAAAGCTAAAGTATATGTGCCTCGGCCGGCTGCAGTTAAAGTTTATAATAAAAACATGTGTGGTGTTATGTGTGGTGTTAAAATAAAAATAATAAAATATAATAAAAACATGTGTGGTGTTAAACTTATGTGACATGATGGTGGCACTCTATCCCACACGCTTAAGCAGAAAAAGTCGTATATGCGTATTTTTTTATCACTTCGTTAACTTTGATGCTGTAAACGCCTGGTTTTCGTATAGAGTAGCTCACGGCGACCATCCCAAAGTTAGCCTTTATACTTTCAAGGCAAGAGTAGCTTATGCTTGGATCCACAGCTATATGCGACCAGTGCGAAAATTGGGACGCCCTCGATCCGAGGATTCTCCGAGCACCTCTGCTGCACCTTCAGACCATCAATGACTTGCTGCACCTCCAGTGAAGCGCGTTGTTGCACTACAGGTACCAGCAAATGTTCGTCTGGAGGGCTATGGTCACTGGTATCTGAAGGTTGATGGAGTTAACGCTATGCGTTGTAGGGCTGGCGGATGTAAGCGCAAAACTGTCTACATGTGCGATCAGTGTAAGGTGTTTGTTTGTCCGTCGAGCATGAAATATTTTCGTACGTAAATACAATAAACAGTCTAATGGCCTGAATGGAACGTGAAAATGTTTTCAGATATCCGCCAATATATCCACCAACGATATTTTATTTTGTAGTTTTATGATACCATGTACTAGGACCAGTTCTGGCCCTAAGGGATCCCAGCTGCACCACGGTTTACTCTGTTGTGGTGCCCGGACAACCCCGGCTTCCACGACTCCCCGGTGATCTACGCGATGACCTAAGGGAACCGCTTAGCTTAGCAGGCTGCCGGCGGGTTAACCAGGGTGTTCGGCCTGGCCCCTATAATGGCCCACGTGTCTAATGGTATGAGGTCCCCAGAGGGAGAGTCAACCCCTAAGCCTGCTCACAGGTAATAAGGCTGACTCGCCTTTCCCTCATATTCCACTTAATCCCCTAAACGGGGTCCTCTGGTTCTAGCGGAATTCCCCGTTGGTGCGTCCCCATGCGCTTCGTCACGTTTCTGACCTTAAAACATTGCACGACGGACTCGGTAGCCTGGATGACCACATGTAAACCCTAAAGGCTGCCTTGGCGGGGTATACTCCTGATATTTGATCACCAATAACAGCTACCTATAATAGCATCGGGGCACTGAGGCGGAGGCCCCAGTACCTGGAATGTTTCTCTTATACTCCCTAGTGCTACCTATTGGGGATGAGTTACTCAGGGCGACAATTACCACGGGAGCATTCGCCGCGGGAGCTTTCCAGACGGTTAGAACAAGGATACGGATATAACGCGGGCTGCAAAGGGAGCTTGCTCGAGCCTAGAAAACGGAGAAGTAAGCGAACTTGCGTTAGCGAATTGGCTCTACAGGGCGCAGGGAGGAGAGTGACTGTCTCGCTATAACGTAAGTCTTGCTTCGGCTCTAAATCCTTGTAGAACTATGCTCATGCTATTTATAAAAACACTGCCGAGGTCAGAAAACAAAGCAAAGCTCCGAACTGCTTCAATAAATCGGACACGGTTCAACTCGTTTACTGTTGAGCCACTTTTTGTATTAACCACTCATTAAAACACCGCCCAATTGGGGCGTACGGCACTTATTTTACAACATGCAAATTATAAACAATTTAAGCCGGGTACCTTGCAAGATACCCTGAGATACAATTTGCAGCCCATTCTGAAACGATGCTCCAATCACTTCTGATTAAGCCCTTTTTGAACCGAAGCCCCTTTTTTTTTAAACCGCGGTGTCCCAAAAATTTTGACTGGACTAACCCGACGAGATATCTGAAACAGCTAAGCGTCACGACAATTTTCCAAGGAAGACCTCGTGTTGATTTGGTCCAATAACCTTACCGAATTTTCGACGGCGACTGGAGCGGCCAGCGAAAGTCCCGACCAATCTCAACTCCCTCCCAGAGAGCTCTGGGAGTCGGTGCCGACGTAGATTCTCCCCGTAGTTACACGGTTAGAGAAACCACATCCCACCAGAGTGTAATACGATTTAGCCCACTGCCAGCTCCAGTCTCCGTTTTGCTCCCTGCTCAGCAAGCGCCTCTCATAAATTTTCATGGGCGGGTCCGCGGCCGTGTGCATCGCAAATTACCAAAGTAATGGGAACACAGCGAACGAATGGGGATTCGACGCTGTAGCTCGGTTTTATACAAACAGGATGCAACCGGCTGCGTCCCGGGGTTACCCCTATTTTCACAGGCAAATTTGGCTGAACTTTTCGACGCCGCTTTTAACCAGGCCTATTTGCAATACAAAAATTTTCGCAACCTGAGTAGTTCATGAGAAGCACCTTAAACAACCTCACTTGCCTCAGCCTATAAATTTTACTCAGTACTAATTTCCCTAAACTCAT
>JASANE010024737.1:0-27213 GCA_030248225.1 Trileptium ribeirensis | reverse complement strand
CATAATCATGCTGAAGATAATTTGCTGGAAGTCAACGTTTCCATTATGCATTGAGTAGATCTTTGGACATGACTCCTCAAATCGTGGTGCACAATTTCTCGCTGGATTATGGACGGGTCGGATTCTTCCTGGCATCGAACTTTCTCAACCATTTCGCCAGATCATCCATCCTACGGTATAAAAATACATAAAGTTTCTCATTTGTTTGGGTTAATTTTGTGATAGCCTTAGTGTTGGCTTTATTAAATTCATACGCATTTCGCATAGTTTCTTTTAGGGCTTCAACCTTTTTACTAATGCTGTGGACATGAACAGCATTAGTAAAAACAAATGCTAATCCTAGAATTCCTGTGGCAATACCCATCGCAGCTGCTAATGCCACAAGAAACCGTTTATTACGTACATGTATTTGTTCGCAAAAATGTGCATTATTTTTGGAAAAACTGTGCATGAGAACGGAGTAATATGAATTTCATGTGTAAAGCGTTCGTCTGGTCCTGTCACTGCAAGCGTCGCCTACGTTGCATTCGGGATTCATAGCCGTCCTTTCAATTAGATGTAACTTCTGGTGACCAAACTGACATACGATTATCAATGTTGTTTTGATTATAATGAGCATTACTTAAAAAGTCCTCGTTAAGGTACCAATGCTCGTTATCGAATGGATTGATAGTATACTGGCCTCGTAGTTTGTTGTCAGTGTCGTCCCACGTTTCTGATTCGGTATCACCTAGCTCGACGCTATTCAAGACATGAACTAAATGCTCAGTTTCCTCCTCATCTGTATCTGCTTCGTTATCGCTATAGTCACTTTCCATAAGGTCTTCAGCGTTTCCTATACTACCCTCATGACTGTCAAGTTCGAAACGCCTAGCTCTATCCTGAAATTTAATGATAGCTGGAGGTCTTAGTATCTTTAATAGCAGCATATGTGTCGAGTGCAAACGACTATATTCTTGTCGATAATTAATATTAAAATCGCAATATATGTTACTACAGGCGCATCAAGCAACTTGATGATATATGGTGGCTTAGGCCACTCAACTTCCCATTCCTGTCGTTCTGGCATAATGAATGAGTCTAACAGCTATGGAGTAGTTTGTAACGCTCAATGCATTTATATGTTAGAAAACAAATATGCTCGTAATTCTGCTGGTGTTTTAAGTTCATGCACCTGTCTGGTTCTAGACTTATTGTAGCTGCATAACCTAGAGTAGTTCCGTTAACAGTATGGGTCAGTATATCCATTTGCCATTCTAATTGTATTATTGAGGGTTCGTCGATGCATCTTTCTTGCATTGTATATTCTACTGGCGAAATCGAACATACGATGGCGGCAAGCATCATAGAATCATTTCGTAACAACAGATACTAGTCGACTTCGCTGTAGCAACAAACAGCTCATTTAAATGATTTAAGTGTTCAATTTGCCGAAAAGTAAGCTTTCTATGAACTAAAGTCATCAAGATCAATTTCTCACGCGGCGGTAGGAAACAGTAACAAACTTTTAATTTAATAGTTCTTCATAATCTCGATCATCTCCTAATAAGGCTGCTAGTTGGACAGGACATAGTCCTCTCCACCTGATCGGCCTATAAACAAATTCCTCCTTTCCTAGTATAGTAAATATTTCGGTAAGATCTTGTCCAAATTGTTCTTGCCAGGTTATATTCATTTTCCCTGCAACACCCTCGGCTCTAAGGGCCGGTTCATCCAAACAACAACAAACAAACGTGGCCAGTGTCTGCTGTTCACGTCGATGATGTTCTAGATGTCGAAAGGCTCGATGATGATCGTTAGATATCCATTTTGACCATTCTTTTAATTTGAAACCGGAGGCTACGAAAACTGTCGATTACATTCACTCGAAAGCATTTCCTTCACTGGAGTTTTGATTCAATCTATACCGGATAACTTGGTCGGATCAATAACCATAATAGTTAGGTTTAGTTCAAGCGAAGCACGATTATCTAAATTATTATCAGTTACTTCAGCAACCTAGAGTATACTCAGTTGCTCATTTTCATTTTCTCTCTCTATTGATATGCTCATAAAATTCCTCTAATAAGGCTTCTAAGATGGCAATGATCTTGCTAGTTGTGTTTCCTTATTTGCAATAGTGGTATTAACAGAGACATATATGCAAGGTTCAGGCTGGACAGGATTCATTATCTCCCTCTCGAGTTCAGACTGCAACAGTTCACACTGGTACGCAAAGTAATCCTTGAGACATCGTGCTATCACACATGCTAGCAGAGCATGCTAGCAAAATTTCGAGGTTCACTTCAGAAATATAGACATTCTCTGCCCAATTTGCTAAGCTAACAGCTAAAACTTGCGCTCCTTCTTATTCTAAATCTAAGTCTACTTCAATAACTTCATCAATATGCTCCGTCCCAGCGACAGGAGAACCTGCGACACATTGCACGGGCGCGGAACAAGCTGCTTTCTGACACACGAGGTTCAGTACGCACTGTGATTCAAATTTTTAAGTTTTAACAGTCTGCCCCCATATGTGCTGTTGTACAGAGGCCTAGGAAAGGGACAAGTGATAGTCGGTTATTCGGGTCGCACTGCAGAAACATTTTCGGAAATTTTATAATTTCCATAACCTACTCCCGTAATAGAAGAGGAACAGGCGATAGCTGATGATTAAGGTCGCACTGCAGAAATATTTATGGAAATTCTCGAATTTTCGCAACCTACTCCCTCATATGGTATAGTTCGATCGCAATCGGAAGGGTGACGGGAGCTACCAAATTGTTCGTGACGCACTGTAGAAATACTTTGCTGAAATTTTGAAAATTTAATAATATTCATTAAATATTTCTTCGGGTATTCTACCACGCTTCCGACCGGTGAACGCTCTCTTTCGGGGATTCTACCTCGCCCCAGGCCGGCTGTAACACAATACTCTGTCGGGTATTCTACCTCTCCTAAAGGCCGGCGGAAGCACAACATTCTCTGGGGTATTCTACCTTATCCCCGGCGGGACTGACGCAACTTCGTCATCAAATTCAATAATATTAAGCTTAATTTCGTGATCAACTTCATCTGTATTTTATTACACACATTCTGTCTTGACTACAGTCCACCATTCTAAAGGTCATGAGCCATACAATGCGTCCATGGCATCTCCCAATACAAAGAGCGAGATTCAGAAACCATTGATGTAGATATAAGGCTGATCGCGACCTCAGCCATACTTCCTATTTCCATCTCCTCGCAAGATGTTTGTTAATATTGTTCTACGTTTAGGCAGTTTACTGTTTGAAATTGTGTACTCGGTTTATCTAATGTGATCAAAACATTCTGTTGATCATTGTATTCTTCAGGGCAGTACTAGTCACATGCGTACTCTGTATGAAGTTCCTCATCGTCATACATCTTATACTGATTAAAACAATATGTCTTATGGTTACCATTACGCTCATCAATCATCTCAGCCTCTGGTTCATGAATTTTCCCTAAAGTGTTGACCTTGCTCGAATTGATCTATATGCGAACTCAATCTCCTAACGTTTATAGTTGATGCTCCATTACGTTCAAACGATGCATAATCTCAGGATCTTGCGATTGTGTAACAAACATAAATCTCGGATTTCTTTATGTTCGGTGGCAAATCAAAATTGTTTGCCATTTGCCGTAATTGTATCCTAATCTTCCTGTGTGCACAATTATTTGTCTACATCCTTCGTTGTTCATGCTGCACCCTCAATTGATTCGACATTATGGGAGGGTTAGTTTGTGCTAATGATTTCCTTTTTGTTGGCTGGGTCAAGGAATAGTTTCCTTGTCTACGTAATCCAGTAATATTTTGGTTCATGTTTCTATTTTGACCACCAAATCCATAGCGTTGATTCCCTTGTGGATGGGTTAAACTAGGTTGTCCATACCTCAAATCTGAATTCTTAGTATTAGCTTCGCTCCGTGTCCTAGGCAGAGCATTCATCGCAATAACGTGGTAATCTACTAGGTTGACTGTTCCGAGTATCGTACCGCGATAATCGTGTATTAGGTTCTTGCTCAAATGGTAAATGGTGTTGTGAGCTCCTAATTCCCCGAACCACTGATTCTAATTATTCCACCTAGGCTGTAAGATTGTTCTGCATTCATAGTATTCACAGTTGATTGTATTGATTCAGCAGTATTAACTCGTCGCACAGCAAAAAATATTTTGTGAAAATGGTGCATGAGTACACAATTGTGCTATTGTAACAGGCCCGTTCCGGCCCGTTACGTGTGTTTTACAGGGTTTCAATGCAGAAATGGCCTAAACGCGTCTCAAATCGAACCAGATAGAGGTTACGGGGATAAGGTTCTCACGTGTTGCCTGGTGTCATGGCTATCGTTATTTGCTTTGTTTGTCATCCATATATTTGCCTTGTTTGCCATTGATATGTTTTGTTGTTGGTATGATTTTTGGTCATTGCATGTTTTTATTTTATCATCGGGTGTCATGTCGGACGAGTCCAACCAGACAAGTGGAATGTTTGATTAGGGTGAAGGTACGAATCTAGAAAAATAGAAAAGAGCGTCTAACTGACACTGAGATGGGAGATCTGAACGGAACTAGACTGTTTCCCCCATTTCCCTATTGGAAATTCAAAATTTAGACCGTCCGGGAATAGGAGGCCTTTGACAATTTAAGGGGTTGGGAAGTGATCGAATTCCGGACTATCAATTTTACCTGGTTCGAACAAACTATAGCCTAATGGTCGCAAAAGTGAGCTGAAACAAGCGGGTTACGGTAGTTTCCGATTATTCGGGAAAAACGGATCTCGGGCCTGTTTACCTGCCCGTAACCGTCCAACGGCTCCGATTTACCGGAAATACCCCGAGTACTTTTTGGTAGAGAATTTTCAGGGCTCTCGAATGAGCCCAAGACATCACAAATTACTGGAGGCTCTCCTGAGATATTCTAGGGACCAACGGGTAAACATTCAATTAACAGCCAATACTTACGCTAGGTTTGGCTGGTGACCATGGTCACGAGTGGACCCAATATAGGCTTATATGGGAATATAATTATGCATATATATGTGTGTACTGCGTGACCTTCATGACTCGCTGTGTCTATTTGTCCGCCCCATCGTGTCAAAACCTTTCTTTTATAGCATCCTTTGAAGCTCAAATTTGCCCAACCACCATGCTAACAACTGGTTTTTCGGTTACCATTGGGTCAATGATGAAAAGTACGCGTGCTCCCAATTAGTCTACCCATCTAGGCATCTGACGAGGCCCCGCGAGTCTCGATCTGACCAGTCATTCCGCTGCCATATAACCTATTTCTTTGCTTTATAATGTACTACGAAAATTCCACACAAAAGGCCGTCTGTTTGTACCAACGTCATATTTGAACCCTGACCCTAAATGTGTTCATGCGACCCCTCATTCTATTCGCCTGTTCCTGGCTGGCTCAACGATATCCGGCGGGTCTTTGTCCGACTTCGCGTTAGCCCGTTCTGACCGATAACGTGCCCCCCCAATTTGGCATACCGACTGCAAGTGGGTACAGACCGACCGAAAATTTAACCCCAACTCAAAAGTAGGCATAATGCCCTCATTGCATTCGTCGCGTCGAGACATCTTCAACGATGCCCGGCGGGTCTCCATCAGTCGCCCCATTAACCCGGGACGGCCGAAAATGCGCCCCCACTTTTTGCCGACACTCTCTTTAACAGTCTTTAACAGTCGTGATTTTAGTGCCCCTCTACCCGCTGCCGTTAAGGAAGGGAAAACACCCCTCATTTGAATCGCCTTTCCAAGGCGAGTTCAACGATGCCCGGCGGGTGTCGCTCCGCCCAACCGTTAGAGCGGGAGAGCCCGCTGAAACCCTGTATGCTAATACAGGTCGGAACCCAAAATTGGGTCCCGACCCGCCACTGCGTCTACCCCCTCGTGTTTGGTATCGTTCGGCCCCGTTCATCGTCCTGGGACCGAATTTCACCCCAGCCCCTCGAAATTCCCCCGGGAACCCCCTGTCCCGACTCCCTTCCTCTGCCCTTTCTTTTCCGTTTCCTTTTTCTTTTTCTTTCCACTCTCTCTAACCGACTTCTTTGGTCGGTTGTCGTCGCTGCTGTCGCCATGTGTGTGTGTTGTTGTTGTTGCCGTTGTCGCTGTGGTGTTGTTGTTGTTGTTGTGGTGGTGGTTCTGTATGTTTCTAGTGTGGACTCGAGCGACCTTTCTGTCGCTCAGGTCGTCTGTGTGTCTCATGTGTAATGTGTGCTCATGAATAGTGTATGTGTATGTGTATGTATATATGGATAAGATATATTATATATATATATATGTAATACATAGGACGACACAAAAAACAGGACACACGGGGACAGGACATACAAAATCTTCTTAAATATGTGAGTTTTACGGACGGACTGGACTAGGATGACTAGGGATGATGGGGGTAGATTTAGGGCCTTCCCGTGGGCTCCGGGAGTTCCCGAATAGGACCCCGGATAGATCAAAAGGTACCTAGTAATGTGCCGCCTCCCAGAACACGAAATAAGCTCCTTCCTACCTTCGGTTCCCCCCTTTCGGGACGTCTAAAGACGTCCTGTCGGGATATTTGAAATTTAGCTAAGAAAGCCAGGAATGCTAGGAATGTTTGGCTTTATCTTGTAAGCCGACATATAAACGTGCAATGTTTGCACGTTTATCCATGGATAGGGCGACACGATTTAACCCCAGATGGACTTTTGTTAAGCTTAATTAGGTGATGGATGAGGCAGCTAACTCGCTAAATAGCAGAAATTTGGCTTTAAAGCGGCGAGTTAGCTGGGGGAAAATTTGATGGATGAGGACCAGAACGCAGAAAAGACATATTCCAGCTTATCTTGAGTACTTTGTAGGGGGAAAAGATTTAAAATTTTGAAAATTTGACGGGTGATTTAACAGCTTTCGCGGGACATTTGGGGGATAACGACCCAGCTAAGTTAGGTAATAGGCTTAATAGATCTGAGTAATGAGTTTTCGACAAGTTTCTGACAACTATTTGGGACTACAGATGGGGTAAAATCGGAGATTTTGGGAGAAAACTCACAGATGGTCGACCTCCGAGTAATCGGAGGGTTCAAACTTGATGTCGGCAATTTCGATTGAAGCCGACTCTCTCTAAAGGGGACCCAGGGTTTACGATAGCTGTCAAAATCAGAATTTGGGGAATTTTTCGATTGGGCGCCCGGGTATGAACTCGAAATAGTGGGCGTTAGAAGATCTCCTCCGATTGGATAGCGACAAAATCGCTATCTCCCAACATAGCTGAAAATTTTGAAGCGACGACTGCCGCGTCGTCTCGACAGATCAGTTTGACTTCGGCAGCGCGGAGTTCGGTCGACTCTACTGACCGGCTCCGACGCTTGAGTTTTAGTATGGTTTGCATCTGTTTTGACTTTCTCGTGTTTTCCGCTTTATTCGTTTGGAATGGGATTCGACAACGAGAGGACCCGCGTAGACATCTTTCGTCTCGCGGAAGGGGACCAGCTATTGCTGTCCCGGATCAAACCTTGTAAGTCAGGAAGCGCTGCAAGAGCATGGGGGTTTATTTTCCCCAGACATGAATGTAACAGACCGAAATTTTAGTTCGTGATAACATGATTTGTTCTCCATATAGTGACCGGTCGTCCGTCGATGGACGTCCCGCCTTCCACGCCGATTAGTTACAAATTTTTACATGTTCTTTGACAAACCGTCTCGAGTCGAGTTTCGTTTTGGGCATTTCGAGCGATTACACGGGGGTGTTGCATTGTGAACACCAGTCGAAGTCATTCTGATTTCCCGTGGTCATAGGTAATGCGGCGTTTACGTTATAAGTTGTCTGCCATGTGGAAGTTTTGTCCACGTACAGCCTACGTAACAGCGTTAACGATATAGTGTACAGAACACCAACACTATATTCTAAGCAATTATATATGGTGTCTCGAACACCGTCAGCACATATGTATGGTGTCATGGATACCCTAAACTTATAGCTGGCGGTTACAAAAATCCCTTGGGAAGATGCCTTGTTGTTTTTTCGTGGCACGGAGTTTATACAGTACCGCTCTGACCATGCACTTCCTACTCAAAGCTCTAAACGGCATGGTTTATGGGATATCAATTAGCCTAAATAATTTGAATTTTCACTTAGCTAATTTTCCCGCTTTTTAAACAACTGTTCAAATAATGGTGTCGAAGACACCATAGTGTAATTTACACGGTATCCGCGAGACCATTACCTGTGCTGCATAGTGTGGTCCTATGATTACCATGCACCATGTTATGGTCGTGATCACACAGGGACAAATCTTCCACATGGCGGGCGTTTTATAACGTAAACGCCGCATAAGGCAAATCAAAATGGACGCTTCTCGTCCACGCGTTTTTACATGACTTATCACTCTTGAGTTAGGGCTGTCGAATTTTCCTGAGCTGACCACGGTAAAATTTTACCACGAAATCATAGGGATTCGCATATTCACGTGTTTCTGACTATGCTTATGGTTTACAAATTTACAATTTAGTAGACCGTTCGATGCTCATGCCGCTGCTTGAGCTCGGACTGACGTTGCAGTTAGGGACGGAGGACTAGCCTCTGTCGGGCTTTAGAAAGCCCTAAAATTTATTTTGCCAGCTGAGTTAAGAAAATTTGGGGAATGTAAAAGACTAAGCAAATTCTAAGCGATTCCAGCTTGAGCATAAGGTTTTTGCACTCCGCAAGGAGCAAAATTTGTACATCGTTCGAAGGCATGCGTCCTGTCTTATCTTTGACTTGTGCCATTAGGTGACGTGTTAACTGCCAAAAGTTATTCGAAACTGGTATAGCGCTTAGTCCCGAATGCCCGACACTCCGCCAGCCCCATGACAATCCCGATCAAGTACTAGTAGAGGACACTACTTCGGAAAGCCCACGGCGAAATCGCCTCGCCCAGGCTATTAAGTTACCATATATCATTGTGACAGGAAAACGTGGTTAAGCTTCACGGTAGCACGTAGGAAATCGGCTCCTATTAAAATGAACGGATGACCTGGTTAGACACTCAAATCGGCCACGAACAATGCTTCCCTAGGCACGAGCGGGTGAGAAATGTTCAAAATGAAATCTCAATACTCCCATTTTAATAAAAATAAAATCGCGACCTTGCGCGAATCGTTTTGTCCCCAAACCAAATGAGTGCAAAACCCCGTTTTCTCTTCAGAGCGACTTGATCGCTAAGTTTAAGCAATTTTCTATTTTATCACTGGTTGCCCGTAAGCTATGTACTATGTATGCCCTTGCCTAGATTTTTGTCGTTTCTCTCTCTCTCCTTTTTTCATTTTCCCTTGCTAAGATTCGATCCTGCGCGGAGGATTCAAGTCCGCTGCAGGTCTGTCAGTATTAACCACTCGACTATCGAGTTCTGAGGAAATTCATAAAAATTTTAGTGATAACTCAACTGCACAATTTCGATAGTGCAGTTGAGACGCTGTACAATTTCGATGTGTACAGTGTAATAAGGTAATAGGATAAGCGATAGAGAGAGGACGGCAAGACAAAAAAAAGCAACAAGGGAAACGAAAGAAAACACAGAAACAAAGCAAGAAACAGGAAAGAAAGGCACCAACCGAAACAACCCCAAAGCAACCAACGCCAACCCACCCCAGGCGAAACGAGTCCCAGTTGTGGGACGGGCACGAAAATACGTTAAAGCAGTTAAAAATGCGGCCTCGGTCGCCTAGGAAATCGCTAGGGATAACAACTGCTCGTGCCTCTCGTCCATGCAGACGGTCGGAATAGTAGCCAGGAGCGTCTCCGACATAACGTAGTTCGAGGGACACTCCGCCACTAAAATCGGCCGCGTCACCACCGGCATACCGGTTATAGACTATTAGGACTCAGGATAGTCGAACTCCCGGCTGGACTATTCAATTTGTTGAGACAACGGCAAATGCAGGATTAACAAAGAACCTGGCCTCAGGATGGAATGAAAGGAGTGGCTTGTTAGAGACGCTAGGCAGCATTTGCAGGACAGGTAATGCACGCGGACAGCATTTCGACATCTGACCGCGATGTAGGCGATTCGTCGGTTGAACCAAAATTGGTAGCCTGTGCTCGTTGACGATTGTAAATAATCGATTCTTCTGACAATGTAATGATGTGCACCATGCTTGATTTCCTTTTTCTTATTCAGCGATCGAGTTTTATTTTGTACGGTAGACCTATGCATTCCCCGTACCCGGACTCGTGCCCTGTCACCGCCCCTCCCCCGCCTAGTTCTCGAATTACGCGCACCGCCGCGCGCTATTAAGAGCGAATTTCGAAGCACGCCGGAACGCATAACCCGAGCGACAGCTGACTTAGTTAACGTTCGATGTGGAACGCCTCGGGTATAGATTCTGGTCCGGTACTACCGGGAACGATTTCGCTTGCGCCACCCCTTCCTCCTTCGCACTGCTGGACAAGGGGACAGATGTTCGGACGGGCAGATTAGCACTACCGTAGTTTGCATTTATGTGCGTATCCAACTGACTGCCCTCTGTTAACTGATACTGTACATGACTTTGAATAAACTCTTGAAAATGACGTGGCGTGTCCCGTGTTATTGGATTCTTAGCGTGATAAGGACGTCCAATTGGACAGGCCGACCCTTCGTGCCACGGCTTGCGGACGCAAATACCCCAAGCCCTGACTCGAGCGGTCCGCCTCCAAGATTGAGCTGTTTGTGTAATGGTATTGCAGCGAGAAAGGTCCACAGAGCTGTTTATAAAACCTATCCGCATAACTGTCACACTCACACAGAAGATAAAATTTACTAGGAGAACTTTATCACTAGACATTAATACGGTCAAATTACCCCATTGTAAAATAGATACCCCGACGGTAAACTCTCAGGGTATGTCGGAACCCTGTGGGGGCCACCTGGCTACAACAGACAAAGTGTTCGGCTAAGGATAGCGCCACAGAACTCAAAATTTACCTAGCAAAACCAAACTTAGCACGCATTTTACATTAGGTCACGCTAGATAAAACAACTTCCATTAGACTAAGATAGGGAATATTGGTTTGACATTATGACCTGTGAGCAGGTTTCGGTGTCAACCTCCCTGGGGGACCTCAGTGATCATACCAGGATACTAGACACGTGCGCAACCAATCGGGCGGGGTCCGAACACACCCCGTGAAGCGCGCCTGCGGCCTGCTAAGCTCCGTAACTTCTTGGGTCTGACCAAGGAAAGTGGCAAAAATAGAAACTTAGGGTCCGCCCTTGAGGTTATGATAGCCGGGGTCGTATGGGCATGGTGTTAGGAAGTTGCGCCATGCAGCTGCGTCACCGTTATTACACTATATCTACTTCTTGTTCACAACGGAAACATTTCACAATTGACACCCGCGTATGGTATTATGGTACATTATGGCATTGGCGCTGCTATATTTGCTTCAGTATTTGCACCTTGCGCCATTACGTTCAAATGGTGTGGTTCATAGCGTTTCTCAATAATCTCTACTAAGCGACTTACAGTCACTTCGTTAGTCTTAATAGCTTTTCTATCCTCTAAAGTTTTGGATGTGCTGCATAACGATTTCAGACACGGCGTTACTTACTGTCACGCAATTTAGTGGCGTATCTGGGAATGTCTTCCCAGTGCCTTTATAATGTGATAGCTTTTTATAATATGATCCGTTTCGTAGACACGGCATTCTCATATTGTTTTAAAGCAGTCGTAAGTTGCAAGCATTTACCGTATCTCTTGTCGCGAATAGATATCTTTAGGATGGTGTTAATTCTTTGCTATATTAATTTTTGTAATATTCAATTCGTTCAATTCCCTCTACTGGAAAAGCACGTCCCACTAATCGTGGGATTTCTAATCCATACTCAGCCACTGGTTCACCTGTTCATCTCAGCCACAGCCATCTGGCCCTGCTTGCGCGCAGACAGTTCCTCTTAGTGGACGAGTACAAGAATTGCACATTGATGCACAAATTTTCGAAGGCCTGTTTCTGCCTATCAGGAAAGCTTTCATAAGCTAGTAGTGGTTTTCCTATACGCACAGTAGGAAAACAGACTATTTTCTGTTGTGGCGTCGAGCCATTTGCATCGTTTAAGTGATTGTTCACTGCTGGCCAAAGAATCAAATTCTTGCCTATCCTCACCTGAAAATTAGGGTATATCCCTCAGTTGTACGATGGGCGCACTAGTTGGTTTGTGCACTACTTGTTGTAATTATGCAATTAACAGATCAACTACGGTGTGACTACTATACGCTGTCGCAATTTTACCCCTGGTATTGCTCGCGCTCTTTATATTTCCGCTTGCATGTGCCCCACTGTTCGACGTATTAGATGTATTTCGACAAGAAGTAATAAACGACACTAGCCGGTCCAGTACGTGAACTTCTCGGCGACCCGTTATTAGCTGGCAACGTCGGGTTTAAAAAAATTTTGCTGAAGTTTCCTACCTACCTCAATAGTGTCTTTAATATTCCAACCCGGTCCCTAACAAGCACCCGGCAAAGCAGGATTGCACCGCTAGCTATATATATTAGATACATGTTTCTAAAGTTCTAATGTGGAATTTGGTTCTTATAAGCATACTGTGTAGTCCTAAGGAATGTGCATTGTCCATAGAAAGTTTTCGCTACGCTTGACCGTGAAACTACTCCGGCTAATTCGGTACTTCAGCTCAAGAATTTGCCATAAAATAAAATAAAATTACAAAATATTAAACCACGCTTCGCTAATATAGTAGTGATTTAGGGGTTTCTCTTGTAATGGTAGTGTCACTTTTATGGTCTCGCCAAATTTATTCAGTTGACTTTTTTCGAGGTTTCCAGCAAGTACAAAAACGGTTAAAGACAATTTTGAGGAAAAAATCACAAGATTTACAAAAGACTATTCGCTAATTTTGTGCTGGGAAACCGTCAAGATACAAAAATATTGTACAATTTTACTGAATCGAGTCAAAATTGCTTTACAATGACAATACAATCGACGTGCTTAAAAATTTTCGGTCATATGACGAAATAAAGAGAAAAAGTTAACAGTCGAAGTACACATACAAGGATTAATACAAAATAACATTAAATTCACAGGTTTAACAAAAAATACACAAAATAAGAGATTTATTAAATGAACTGTTCGCGACTGATAATTGATCGTTTGTAATGTTTTATACCGTAGCGACGAAGTTGCTTTTGAACAGGTCTCCGTATTTATCTTTTTTCAGATGAATATCCTGATGAGGTTCTAGGATGAGAACACGCAAACAACGATAATACGTTGCTTGTAGAAAGCGACGTCGAGGGTCCGGTAGTAGATTGAGCTGAAGGGTAACTGCCTCAGCGCCAAAACAAAATTGGGACCTGTACGCAAGTTCACAGCCGCCAAACAGTTTCCCTGTGTTAGCGATGTAATCGTGTCACTGAAACCTCACGAAGATGGATAACTGCGAACCGGGTGATACCAACAGTCATCGAGTCGGCTATTCCGTAATCCAGATGGTTCACTTGCGGTAGTATTATTAGGTAAGCTAGCAACAGTCTTGGAATGAGACATTATATGCAGCAGCGCACCTCCGTTTCTACTGGATTTTAATCAAAATAAGTCAACTGTGGCACCGAGATTGTGTCACATCTGTAGTGCTGTATTGTACCTTCTGGCCCGTGCCTAGGAGATGTGAGGCCCCCCAAACTTCTAGTTGAGGCCCCTTGTTAAAATAGATTCATAGCAATGTTTGACTTAATTTTGGAAGGAATGCCTATTTCAACAAGCTTAGTATAAAGTTAACAAAACAAATTACTGCTATCACTGACGGTCAGAGTTTGACAGTGGACTCCATCAGCATGTAACGTCGCGTCACCCAAAACAAGCGATATTTCAGTCATTTAGAATTGTTTGCGTTGCGATATGGCTTGCGCAAAATTGTGAACAACAGAATCATAATACAATTTACGAGCTGTTTCATGTTCTATCGATATCATAGCCAAAGCCGAAAGTCTTTCGTCAGTCATCGTTGAGCGGTGAAAAGACTTGATGAGTTTCAGCTTGCTGAAGCTTCGCTCAGCACTTGCAACGCTAACTGGAATTGTAAGAAGCACTCGTAAAACTATGGCAAAATTCGGATAGTTTTCTTGGAACCCATTCCCATATATGTAGTTGAGGAAGCTTTGGGGTTACCCTTTACGCAGAACTGAAACGAACCGCGTCAATTCCATGCACAGTTCTAAACCGTCAATGTCACCTATTTTCACGCAGAATTCGCTACAATGCGCTTCCAATGCACCCCGGTTATAAACGACAAGCAACTCCTGTGCCAGAAAACCAAATATATCAAAAAAGTCTTAATTTGATCAAACCGTTCCTTCGAAGAAGTCAGTGCCTGGTCCAGAAGTTCATTAAAAAATTCCATTTTAAATCTTTGTTCGGCCGTCAAGTGTCCACCCTCGTCTTGAGGTTCATATGTAAATTTGGTTTTCTTTCTTCGCCGCCTCACATCCGGAAAATCTCGTTCGATCTCCATTGATTCTGGAATGACGCTAGCGTCGGCGCAAGCAGACTCGAAGCTATTTTGATGTGCACGACCAGTTTCCTGTTCGTTCAGTTTTTTGCAAGACCTTCCCATGTGTTCGACCCGGCGCGGAGCGGCACAGCAGCAGTGTCACATAGCTTGCAGCCGAAACAAAAAAATTTTATCTGTCGCTTTTGAATACACGAGCCATGATCGGCGGACTTTTTCGCCGTTTAGCATAATACGGTCATAATGCGTCGCGGAAAATCGACGAGGCTTTGTCGCGTCATTGTAGGGGAAACTGATGTCAAGCTGCTTTGGTCCCCTCTGCACTATATCGCACCGCTGCTCGTCAGAAAACTGGTCTGGCCATTCTCCAGGGTCATCTGGTAATGGCGCGAACGATGGTGTAGCAGCTCTGGGCGCGCTATTTTGAGGTGTTGTCGGAATATCGCTGTCTTGTTCAACATCAGTCTGTTCAGCACCATGAATGTCAACGTCCCTTTTTCTATCATCTTTATCTATCTTTTGCTGTTTGTGAGAAATAGCTAGCGAGTTTGGGCAATTTTTCTGCCATTTCATCCATCTCCTCCTTCCGCTTTCGTTTAGAATAGCCGCTACTGAACACCCGCTTCATTATTATTCCCTCTCCGACAAATAAACAATGTCCAAAAAAACTGTATGCCAAAAATTGTTCGCACAGTAGAAAAGTTGAAAGGTGGTCAACAGTGTTATAACAAGGAAATAACAGAACAAATTAGAAAACGCTGTTCTGTGAACGCGATGTTTTTTATTTTATGGTAATAACATTGAATGGCCGTTCATAGTCGTACAGCTGTAAACAAGTGATAGCTAGTTTTTTGTGTAACTATGAACACTCGTGTTTTTACATCTTGCAAAAAACCAAGGTTTTTACCGACTATGAATGCCTCTTAACGCATACGTGTCTTGATGATACAAACAAAATGTGAGAAATCAAAAGATTTAACTGAAAAAATAGCAAAAAATGTCTTGTTACTACTCTTGTTTCCGGCGAAGTGCGGCCCCCGGAGCCCGAGGCCCCCCTAGGGGTGCAGGGGGGTACTAAACACGACCGTGAGTGCCATGTAGGTTATGTGATAGGTTGTATTTAACTCCAAGATTCAGGCGTTTTTCTCCAAGATTCAATAAGCAATTTTCAATCACAAAGAAAACATTTGATTACATTAACAGCACATTTACACAAAAACGAAAGTCAGAAATTCAATTACAAGTGTACACATGCATACAATTGCCCGCAAAATTATGACAGTGGCTCCGTAAATAAACTTTTGTCAGTTTAATCATTGTTAAAAAAGGTTTCCACCATTAGCAGCTGTAAAAAAAACTAAAGATTCACGTATAACGACGTGTAGCAGTTAGAAGTTATATATGGTGCATAAACTATAGATCTTGTCAACCTGAACGAAATGTAGCTTAAATATTACCCAATAGTTCTAGATATCATGGCGCATGAAGAAATGTAGTCTGCGAACGTGATTTACGGTTTAACTATCAAGCTTACTTATAGAATAGCGTGAATGCA
Organism: Trileptium ribeirensis; assembly: GCA_030248225.1. Classification (NCBI taxonomy): domain Eukaryota; kingdom Metazoa; phylum Nematoda; class Enoplea; order Enoplida; family Thoracostomopsidae; genus Trileptium; species Trileptium ribeirensis. The sequence goes on along the minus strand of JASANE010024737.1, from coordinate 11,184 downwards.
TATGGATTTTTAAGGAAATGTCTGCAACTTAATACTGCCCGCAAATCAGCATGTTTAGTTTAACTTCAAACGCAACAAAAAATTCTTCTTTCGTGTGAAGCACAATTAGTGTATTGTACTAGGACCAGCTCTGGCACTAAGGTTCCCCAGCTGGACAATTATTCCCCGCTGTGGTACCCGAACGACCCCGGCTTCCCAGACTCCCCAATGAACAGGTAGTAGACCTAGTGGAATCCGTTAGCTTAGCAGGCCGCCGGTTGGTTTACCAGGGTATTCGACCTGGCCCATATCTCGACCAACACTTTTACTAGTATTAAAGACTCCCAGAGAGAGGGTCGACCCTCAAGCCGGCTCACAGGTAGTAAAGCTAGCCCGCTTTCTCATCTTCCACAGAATATCTATTGCTTAGAGTCCCAATTTTCCCGTGCTTGTGAGCATGGGTCTGCTCTTGATTGCCCCGAGTGTCCTAACACGAGTCTTATCACGAAAAGGGTGACGATTGGGGACACATGGGAGCCGATCCGAGGGCCTTCGCTTTGTGTCTTTGTCCACTCTTTTGGGTGGGGCATTAAACGCCAAAAACTTATATAGTTTATAAACGAATTTATTACTCGAGTGGTTATTTAGAGGTTCCCTCCTCTACTTAGTACCTCGTTGCCTCAATTGGTTTTATACGCGTGCTGCCAATTAACTTATTTTCTTCTGTTCCTGAATGATCCTTTTGCAAAAATGGTTTTTCGAATTTAGCTGCACCCGTTTATCGCTGAAGAGCAAGTAAAACCACGTTAGCTATTTACTGATTCAAAAGAAGTATGTAAAACATAGAAAATTTGGTACGGTAAACAATTATATCGGTTATTACAATAACGTACCACGCAGGGTATCTCAAACAGGATTATAATGTGTGATGTGATGTCTTACCAGGTTCGATCCCACCACAGGAACACACAAAATTAAATCCTCTTGCCTTTTATACCCATTGCTACGTGACTCAGAGCAAATGTGCGTTAGTTCACTGTTTTTTAACTTTTGCAATATTCGTGTATCTATTCAACCCTTTAGTTCACACATTTCAACGCATTAACAGAGCTTGGAAGGACCTGTGCAAACTCTGGCACCATTTGTGGGCTGATAAACTAAGTTTCCATTCCTTAATATGGGAAATAGTTGACACCGAGACTGAGTGAAGAGCGAAAAGAGTTACATAATCCGAGGGCCAATGCAGCGTCCATTGAATTCAAGACGACGTTGCCTGCCATCCCTGGTAGCCGATGATAAGGGAAATTCTGAAGAAGACCTCTACCGTAGCTGCGCAGCTTGAGAATCCACGTCTAGGTTCTGTAAACGTTTTTGGAGTGCGTGCTATTTCCGAGTTCTTACGAGGACAGAATCTCCGCTATGTGGGAGCGGTCTCGATGACTCTTCAAGTAAAGCGAATCTCCTGAGTCGCAGTTGACTGCATCTATCTCATGTTTGTTCGTGAATTTTCTTCTGTCTATGAGAAGAGCTTGATAATTTCCAGCCCGCAGTCATTTGAAAAACTCAAGGCTGTTATGAGATTGCCATTTCGCTTCTTATTTATATTTTTGCTAAAAATATAATTGCTGAGGCTTTACATTTACAGTTACCACAACAGCCGCTTCGTTTACGTGTAGTTGAGGAGCTGTGGTGGGAGTAACTTCCGATGGGTGAAGACACGTCACCCTGCATTCGGAGTGGTCGGGTCTGCCCAACCGTGGTTAATTTTTATCTGAAATAAAAGAGACTCCCTACCGTGACTGCAAGGCGTGAGAGTACCCGTCCAAACTTTTGTGGAATAGGTCCTACTCAGTTTAAAGAAAAGCGCACCAGGGCACGAACACAAATTTTAAGGGCCGGTACAACTTAGGTCTTTTTGTTACTCTGTTAAATATTTTCTGCTTGACCTGATTTACAAATGACCACGTCTGATTTGAACTTAATTCTGGTGCAAATCTCCTCACATTAGTGCGGTATCTTCCGCAAGTACATGATATCTATTCGATATGGAGCCATTACGGCGCTGCCAGGCCACTTCGAACCGAATAGTTTTTCTATGGCAAAAGCATATAGTAGGTGAATTATTAACTTCCAGTGAAGCTACTCGGTGGAAGAAAAGGATGAAGCACAGCCTGCGATTCCGCTACGAGGAGCCCCAAACCCGGAACAGCATTGTCTCGCTACGATGCGCCCCTGTGCCTGTAGGCACGCCATAACTGCGGCGGGCCTGGATGTATTGATAAAAGATCAATGGAGCTCCCTACCGTAGCCGCAAGGCTTGAGAGTACCCATTTATACATTCGAGTGGGCAGCCTTTTTACAATCAACTGAAAGTCTAACAAGGGGATACTCTGAATGTTCTGGTGTCTCCACCGGTCAATTTTCGTAGTTAATTAAACTGCGGGCTGCGGTCGCGACGGGACTCCAGATCTATTCATCCCAGGTACTGTTCCCTAATCCCGTGTCCATGTCAATCTTCTCATCGTTATTTTCTTTTTTGTTCGTTCCCTTTACCCACAATCACAACACTTTAAAAATGAAAACAACTACCGACCTAGGGGCTGTGGCATAAAATGTGTCGATGGGTGATGGAACCAGTCGAGCTTCGTGGTAACAAATTTAAGCGTGAATTTCGGTCATTTCTCGGGCACTTGCACTTATGGGTGGGCGAAGCAACCTTGGGAAGCTCCAGTACCCGCAAGGGCGGCTCCTGCATTTTATTTAAGTCAGGAGATCAGGTGAGGCTTTCCCACATCCCGCATGAGGAAAGACCCACCTGGGTAAGTCTGCTAACCAAAAAAAATCGAGGGAAATAACAAAAACTAAAGAAACTACAAGTAGCGGCGTGGACAACCGCCGAAACACGAAGACGTACATTTTGGGAATCATTTGTCCGGCTGGCTTCGACGCCGCATCGGGCCATTTCATTTCATACCCTTACTTTCTTGTCCACTTATGCCCAAAAAGCGCCAAGAATTCCAAACTTTTAAAATTAATAATAACGGCCTCCCGATACATATATATATGCGATATCTAAATACAAACAACTTTAGAAACAAAATCAGTAACAGCCCGATATAGCAATCGCCACTACATGACGGTCAAACGGCGACAAAAACAAAACAGCCAAAACTGGTCAACAAACACGACTATGATAAATCGGTTGATAGCAAGCGGGGCTCTCCAAAAGAAAGCGGCACAAAAACAACTAGACCTTGCGCTGGTCGGTGCGAGGTTTTTGTCAGAGCAGTATATATCACCGCTTCAGACGCTTAAATATTATGAGGAACTTTTTATGTTTTTGTTATCTTTAGCTTAACAGAGAGTTGTATGCGTCCGGGGACGGGATCAGGTCTCAGCTCTGGCAGACAGCCTACTAGCAAAAGTAGAATTTTTGCGGTATGTCCAACAGGTGGCTTGTTAGAGGCCGTTTTAATGTGGAAAATTATCACGTCCCGAGTGGATAACCTGTGTCCTTAGCGGACTTGTGGGGGTGGTTGCCCCGTTTTCGATGGTAATTATAGTATAAGACCAGTGGAGGTGTGGAAGCCAAAAAATAGGGGAGTTTTGGATACAAATAGGGGTGGGGTGGTGCCAAATACACTATTTGAATGCCCGGATAGGTCCTGATGATAGTTCCATAAGCCAAATCTTCTTTAATACCCCGGAAAAATCCTAAAATTTCAGAATTTCGTCTTCCTGGAAAAATCGTTCCCAACCGAGTTCTACACACCTTATTGGGCCCCTTATTGTATACACCCACTAATGTACACCCTACATAGCTACTAGACACGCGCGCCAGGAACGGTCCTTTGGAAACCCAAAACGTAAACATTTATCCCAATTCCAAATATTTAAGAATTCTGACCGATGCCCCAGACCCGTCCTGACACGCACCATACAATACACATTATGACGTAACGAGTTAAAAATAATTGATAGGTAAGCGCACCGGGATCAGCCTTAGGGCACCGAAATTGGGTAGGCGAGAAACTAAGTTGTGAAGAATCCCGACCACTGTCCCTAATCCAACCGGGTGCGCACCCGTCCTCTCTACAGAACACTGTTATTTACATAATAAATGATATCGTTGCACACCTATCAGCTTAGGATCGACCGTTTACTTGGTAATCGGGTTCAGTTGGTGGCCAATGTTATATGGTAAAGCACGCCCACGCATAATGGGCGGGTGGAGCGTGATTGTACATATTACAACATGGATAGATATTGTTTGTTTATTAACAACAGCAAATTATCAAATAATGCTTGGATCACGCTCCACCGGTATCCGGCCGCCTGTCCGTTCGAACTTTTACCCCTTTTTGACACTAATCCCATAGAGTTTCCCAAAATCTTGGGCTATTACATATCAGCTGAAAACATTCTTTGCAAGATGACACTCAGAAAACTTGCGTCGACCCGGTAATTCCAACATCATGGTAAATAAGAGGGCTTAAGTTAAAATATCCGTGTCCCAAAGGGGTATAATTTTGTTATCTTCGAGTTTGACGAAAATATGTTACCAGATATAATTTTCGGCGAGGATTATTATATTTAGAATCTGAAATTATTTTTATTTATTCTTAGCAAAAGCAAATTTTATGTTATGTGCACTCAAAGGTTGTATCTACAACATATTATGTGTTCCTGAAATCGTAAACATTATAAATTAGATGTTTATGCCACGTTAAGTTTTAACATGTGGTCCGAATGCAACGCTATAAGTATTATAATAAAAATTTCACAGATACGGTAAAACGAATTGCAGATTCAGAATCTTCGACTAAAATTACATCTGATAACATATTTCGGTCAAACATAAAGATAACAATTGTATACTGTTTTGGGTTCCAGATATTTAGTCAAATGGGAACTATCGTTCCATCAAAACTTTTGTTCTTAAAGGGACACATATACTTTTCAACGTGGTGCACTAACAGAGTTTGTCGTGCGGCGTGCGTTTGTGAGCACACTATAATTCCCCCCTTTGCGAGGTTCCTTGAGGAACTGACCAACATCCCCCACATAGTGCAGTGGAAGGAAGCGTACGAGGCTCGCACCGAAACGATCCATGTTCAGTCCGTCGTCGCAATAAAATTTTGTTCAAGATTATACCCAATACGCATCATTTTTTAAGAAGGAAAGGTTGATTTAAGCCAAAACGAGAGCAAGAAATGACGGAATGATATATTTACTCCATTTAAGATTTTCTGCATTGGACAGTTTCGAGAATGATTTACTGTGGATGTACTAACATAAGACTACTTTGGAAGGTTGAACGAAATCGATCATCGAAATGTTCTATTGAACCTAAAATCAAATTTTTGACTGTGTTGGTCAGAAACATGAGAACACTGCTCGACGACCGAGATCAGCCATAAGTACATATGATGGTCCGAGCAGGATAAAGTGCAAACGTGTCGAAGGCGAAACGGTTTAGCTGCTTCTACGAATCCGAGCCGATATTGAATCTTGGAATGAGCAAACTAAGACCACTATATGTAGTAAAGCGACTTTAGAAAACATATTTTGGGAATACTAGGCAAACATCTGGGAATAATAGGTTCAGGATTAAGTTCAGGTAATATCTGGGTTAGGTACATCTACGCTCACGCTGTGTCCCCTGTTCCCTGGCTTTTGGCTGCGTTTTCCATTTTCGAGTTATATAACTTCAAATTACTCAGATAAAAATTTTCACTCAGCAGATGGTGCAAACCACTTCTCTGCCTGTTGTATGTCACATTAGTTATATTTTCCTATTCATTTATCACTAATGCGGCGTTCGCGTTATATACATAATATCCCCAACGCTTGAACCTATGTACCCCACACAGTGTCAGGCACACGGTGTCTGACACGCCACTGTTTCTACACAGGATGTCTTACACATACGATGTTATTATAAAAAATTTCAAAGATAGTTAGCTAGGGCTGTTGTCATTTTCCCGCGGTGTCAAGGACACCTTCTATTCGTAATTTTATTGACATAACATGCCTAATATCTTGTCAACATCCGTAGGGTCTAGGGCCCAAATAACCCAGAGGGGGTACGTTATAATGTTAGAAAAAGAACAGCTTAGAGCGGGGTGTTCGGGGGCGATAGCCCCCCACCAATTAGGCTTAGTATAAGTCTTATAGAAGGAGCTTAGCTTAGCCTAAGACTACGATTTAGGCGGAGTATATCAAGAACGGTATGGCCTGCATTTCATTTCCTCCCCAGGGTTACTTGGACCGGGTCTTTATACAAATATCAAGATTTATTAAAATAACAACGCAAACTGAACAGCATTTAGCTACAGATGGTGCCTGTTATTGTGAATTCGCGAAAAAATGGGTTGCTTAGTGTGCGTGCGACACCGTAAACAAAAAATGTAGTAGCTAAGGGTGTGTCGTATACCCTCAGGAATTAATTTACGGTATAGCTTGACCCGTGTTGCCTATACGTAGGGTGGCAATTACAGGGGGACAAAAGTTCCAAACAGCGGGAACATTACAACGTGAACTCTGCATAATTACAGTATATAGATCGTATGCACTTTTCGTTCCATGTAGCCAGTTGTAACTGCTGTTACTTAGAGCACGTCATGTAACTAATCTTAAGCAGTAATTAAACTTACAAATCGTACGCTGGATGATGCAAAACTATGACTTCTTAAGCGAATTTTAGTGCGAAAACTTCACAACATATCATTTTTGCACAAGCTGATATTTATGCGCATGTAAGCTTAAGGTGACTCCACAAACCTATTAACCCACCATGCGCTGAAGGCGCGCATAAAATTGTGTAATTATCAGTAAACATTACAGAATTATGAGGAAAACTGGGAAAATATTGCGAGTAAAACTATTAGAAATGTGAGGAAAATTATTCGTCACCCACCCCAGCTCCCTCACCGCAACCATTTATTTCCCTACGCCCACAGAGACCTATGATATATGGCGAACGTCACGGGTACATATATGTATATAACATATATTTTCATAGCAAAACATTTCGTATTATATCCTTGTTCCTTTATTACGTGTGTGTGCCCACGTGTAACAGATCAAAAACTACACGAATCAGCCCAGTTCTTGTCGTGTTAGCTTTCAATTCATTTGGATTGAATATAATTTAAGCACCAGACTTTTTGGCTTTAGTAAAGTTGGTGATTGTAGAAATGTTATATCCTTTAGCGCTCCATTGTAATGAAATAAATTTCACATAATGTCAGCTATTCTGACAAGTAGAAGACACAAAGCTGACCTTGTGGTAACATAAATTTTTTTAGATTTTAAGGTTTTAAACTATTCCGAGCACGTACCAGCTATACAATAATATCGTAAACAGGACAAGCTTTTGTTTCATCGAAACATAGCTTACTTAAGGTTTGGCTGAACCAGACAGCTAGGTATGGCTCTTATACCTAGGTCACGGTCAGCTATTTCAAAACATTCATGGAGCGTTTTTATCGTCTTGCGATATTTCAACAACGTGAAGCTTCTGGCTACTGACTGTTTATGCCATCAATATCATCTCATCTCATAGTGTACTAGGACCAGTTCTGGTCCTAAGGGATCCCAGCTGCAGGTGCTCGGACAACCCCGGCTTACACGATTCCCCGGTGGATCCTAGTCTGACCGAAAGGAACCGCTTAGCTTCGCAGGCTGCCGGCGGGTTTACCAGGGTGTTAGGCCTGGCCCCTATGTTGGCCTACGTATCTAATGGTATGGAGGTCCCCCTAAGGAAGATTCATCCCCTAAGCCTGCTCGCAGGTAATAAGGCTGACTCGTCGTTCCCTCACTTTCTGTTACTGGGCCCTAACCCAAGACCCTTGGGAAGCTCCTTAAACGGTAAGGCCCGTTTTCGAAGGGGTGCTTGATGAACCGAGGGACTATCCAGGAACTCTTGGGTCCCGGGGAGGCAGTAGTGGGGTTGGGTTATCCTGGTTAGATTGAGGGTGTAGCTAGCTGGGCCTAGCCTGTCTAAAGTATTCGAGAGATATAAGGGTAACGGGGCGAATGTTTGCTCCAGGGAACTGTGTGACCTATGCACCAAAACTAGTTGCTAAAGTGACACGCGCAGTAACGCTAACATGGGCAAGTCTAGCTGGTCGTAGCTTTGGGAAGCGGCCTAATTCAGCATAGGAAGGTCAATTTATTCCACTGGAGTATAACCGTATTTGATGTATACATTAAAATCGAAGTAAACTTTTGAGCGGTGAGCGGGGATGAAGTGGTAGTAACGCAGCACGGTGGTTTCGAGCGTCTTTGGAGAGTAGCCTAAAAGGAGCGTGTGGGGAAGGAACCGTGAATATAGGCCGGACAGCGCTCGACATACGTTAGAGGGAATCCGTACATTTCTTTAAGACGGGGTACGCTTAAACTTGGTCAAGTCCAATTCGCCTGGAATGAATTCACACGATAAGCGTTTACTTTCGTTTCACTCTTTTCCGTTTAAACCCTCGGCACAACATAAAAACATCACCCAATCGGGTGCACTCAAGTATACAAGTATATACACCATAAGATATACCAAACCCCGGGCCCCACGCACGAGGCCCTTGATTCCTACTATATACGTGAGAAATTTTAACGTGATGAGAATTTTAACAGTTAACGACTTCAGATTTGGATGACGAAATTATACTTTGTGAGCTCCATTTGTGCTCTTTTAGAAACGCGGAACCCTCGCCCTAAATTTTATGAACTAAGGTCTATCCTAGGATTCGCAGACGTAGTTGTTAATTTAAAATGCACTCCCGCAGCCTGGACAAAATTGGTCACGGGAGAGGGGGAAATCAGTTGAATTATGGCGGGCGCAATTTGCACTTTGTTTGGTGTCAATAAATTTTTAGACGATAATCACCAATTTGGGGCAACAACGCTTACGGGCGCGCGGAGCATCCAACAGACACCCCAACGCCCGCAAGAGCGGCCCTGGTCGCTTGGAAAGCGAAAACTCGAACAGACTGAGACGCCTCGGGCGGACCTCTTCCACAATCTGCAGGTCGAAGAGGTCACCCGAGCTAAACATAAACACAAAAATTTTGACTTTTAGTGTTCACCCGCTTAAGTCCCTAGTTAGCTTTGAACGTCGGTGCACATAATTTGTTCTGGATGCTAGGCGTTATCATCCGCAAGCGAATCCTAAACCGAATTTAACTGTGAGCCTTCATTTAAGCAAACGGAACACTGTTAAACAATTTACTCACTGGGCGTCAACAATAAACACCGCCCAGAGCGTGGGGAATCAGTAGAGCACGGGAGCATCCCCTTTTGATTGCAATTTTGTCAAAAAGTTTATTACAACCCCAGAAGCGCAGGCACGACACTTATGGGAGCGCGGGGCATCCATCGGACGCCCCAGCACTGGCAAGGGCTGCCCCTCGTCTTAAGCTTGAGCGAAAAATCGAAAACCTGCGAACAGCCTCGGGCGTGCCTCTTCCACACGTCTGCATGTGGAAGAGCCCGCCCGGGTAAAGAAAACGCAAAGACGAAAGCCAAAGCTAAAACCGCCAAAGTTGGCGACAACCGCCGAAAAACCCGACCAATTTTTGCAGCCAATGTCTCGACTGGTCCCGACGATAAATCGGGCTCGGCTCTTTTATACCGCGGTCTTACCCCCACTCTTTCGTAGCCCCCATTCTCGTGTCCGACAGTTTAAAATTTTGTAAATCAAGGCGACAATATTTCTAGGCAAACAAAACAAATACATTGATTGAGTAGCAACAAATATGTACAACATTCGACACTCTTTTAAGCTGCGAAAACATTCCAGAATATACAGCGGTAAAGCGCAGAAGACGGCGGCATGAAAAAGAAAACTTGCAATGCTAAGATAACTGGGCAGTGGCCGAGACGTGCCAATAAAGCACGTAAACAACAGAAACCTCGCGCTGGTCGGCGCGAGAGAAATTTTAAAGCACAATATAACGGCGCTCAGAGCGCTGTTTTCTGATAGGGATACCGGCACATTTTTGCCGATATCTCGGGATCTAAATAGTGGACGGTCGGGGGCAAGACCGGAATCTTGCCCTGTCAGACCGGCTACTGATGGTAATGAAAATTTATTTATCTACAGGAGGAGGCCCGTTAGAGGCCATATTAGGCACATAAAACCTAAATTTCGATATCTCGTTTGAGTATAAAGGATCCTGAGCTGACCCGTGAGGGTTGGCGGCCCCGGTTTTCGACTATTCAGTGGGACCCGATAAGTGTACCGGGCTCAAAAATCGGGGTCTTTTGATTATTTTAGGTGTTCTTTTAGGCTTAGAATAGTTGAGGCTTAAACACCCGTTCGGGGATCCGTAAGTACTTAGGGGAACCAAATTTTCTGACCCGCCTGGGCAATTTGACACCCTTAGGGGATCCTTAATACGGTTTAGTCACCCCCGTTTCCCGAAGTTTAGTAGATGACCTGAAATTCGAACTTTTGGGACGGCACTGTAAAATAGTGCCTTTGAATTTTACACCCTGAAATAGTCGCTATTTCAGTTCTCCGCGACCGAAAACTTTGATTATCTAAGGTGATCGGCCTACATATAAGAAACTTTGAGCCCGTTCTGACATTTTCCGACCCTATATATAGATACGTGTATATACATAATAAGTATTGACGTACAACATATATCGGATGTTAACAAAAATCACTCGGCGTGTGCGCTAGGACCAGGCTCATGGTGACCAGTTTTCTTGTACCACCAAAACTCCTGTAATATCCGTTGGTCCCCGGCCTCTCCGAACGCATACCCGTCCCCTATAACAAATGTAATACATTAGACAATTTATAACCGACAAAATACATCGAACCGTTTATTTCCACGAGGATCGACCGGACACCCCTAACCGTTACCCTTTTTCCTTTATGTTCGGTGCCAAAATCACCCCGTGCACCTTCGGGTGGTGGAGTCTGACCTTACAAGCACAACACAAACGAGATACAATATTGTTTATTGCACAATAACTATAATATTACACAATACTCATTTTACATGGAAGTCACACTCCACCGGTATCCGGTCGTCCATTCCCTCCATTCCCTACAAATTTCGGTGCGTTATAGGCGTTTTACTAATTCGGGCTGTTACAATAGCTCGTGTTGTCACTAGTTTATTTATCGCTCCGGCTGTCCAGATGGAAAAGAAGACTCAAGATACCACACACAAAATAGAGTACTATGTACCA
>JASANE010024736.1:0-18293 GCA_030248225.1 Trileptium ribeirensis | reverse complement strand
TATCGCGGTATGAGGATTCGTCAGCACTTCAGAGTATGACATGGGGGTCGTTTCAATACCTTCAATATTTTTTGTCAATATAATACATGAAATAAATTTAAAATAATCTGTTGGCAACGATTGGTAATGCGATGGTGTTTAGGCTTAGTGATGTTTGGTAGCTGCGGTCCTGCGTTTCTACAGCGCTCAAGATTTATTAAATGTAAGACATATCCAGGGTCTGGAAAAATTTAGAAACGATATTGTAAGCCTAAACCAGTAATTCATTGAAATTTACCATTCGACTTTATACCTTTTTATCATTTAGCCAATATATTCTGATTGCGAAAATCCTGACGAGTTGGTATTGAAGAACGTGCCATACGAAATTTTTATATATACTGAGAAGCACGTGTGTGTTAATTCGTATTAAATCGAAGGTATGTCAAACCTAGAGCATATGTGTTTGTACCGTATCATATAAAGCAAGCTTCAGCTTCAGCGATGTCGCAACTATAAGTGGCAGTACGATTTATCGCACTTCGAAAGATTTGTATGCATACATCGGTGCGCAACTTTCTTTTCAGTAATCGTGCTGTCGCATTCGTTTGAGCTCATCACAACAGTGTATCTATGCTGTACTACAAATCAAGCATCGACCAACCAATGTGCAAACTCAAATGAAACAGAACGAATATTGCTTTGTTAAATATCCCTGTTTGTTAAATGTTAATTGTTTATTGTACCCGTAAAAATGTGCATTAGGGGTAGAATCGGAGCCTTGAGCCTAGGAGTTCAAAAGTATCGCCGAGCTCAAACTATTGCCCTAAAATACACATTTATTGTTCGTACATGTAGGTAAGCCGACAATGAACATCTCAACTACTCGTAGATAAACGCCATTCAAAAGCATATAAAATTATATATAGTCATAGGGAAAGTGGGTTTATTCCTGTGGCATCCAGCCCCCTAGGGGCCTCTCCGATCCCACTGGGAGGTAGCCTAACCCTTCTCATGCGCCGTACAGCCCCCCTCGCGTTGCAGGTACGAACAAAATTTTGGCAAAATAGGCAAGAATTAAGGAAAAATGCGTAAAAATTTAGGAAAATGAAAAAACTGGGAAAACTGGCAATAATTAACAAAAGTTTTGAGTCACGAAAAATTCCGAAAATTTATCTTCCCCGACCAGCCCACTAACGCCGACTAACTGATCTTCTCAGGGGAAACCGAAGGTATCCGCTATATCCCTGGGACATGAAACCTCGTGCATGGGTGTAGAAAATCATGAGAACAATTCAGGGAGTTTTCTTGCTACACGACGACGTTTTGACATGAGGCCAAAATGTAAAACTACTATTAAAAACATTACGCATGAAAAGGTATTGTAACAAATTTTTAAATTTAACTTAACTCAAAGATTTCAGTTGATGCCTAGTTACTTTCGTTTTATCATGAATTAAAAAACGTTCAGTTTATCTTATAAAATTTTTTAATTTATCTTATACAGTTTAACATGCAGTTTACATTTAGTTCACGGAACTAGGTACATACGATTGCTTTCGATGTATTTTGATGAGCATTAAGTATTTAAGAAACTTGTAACCATGCAATATCAATAAAAATGCATGAACATTAATTACGTTCTCACGCCAAATATGTACCTCATCCTTTACCAAGAAAATTGTTTATATATCTAGCGGTAACTGGGAAAAGTGCGAAGCTTAATCAGTTTAAACAAATGGTTGTGGAACCAAGCAGTCATTTTTATTCAAGCTGCAACGTCCGATTTTCATTCTAGTAAGCAAAAATTCGCATATTATTGATAAGCATAACGATCAAAGTCAAGCCGGTAGCGTAAGCTATATTCGGGTTGTACAGTCCTCCATATACACTAACCCTTTGTTTGAACCGAGCAATCTTACTTTTCTAATCTAGCTCTACCAATTCACCGATTTAAATTTTAACGCAATATTTTACTTAGGGCAGGATATTTTGACCCTTATCCACCTTTTTGTGTTCCGTATGAAATATGGTTTTAGGATATATTTTATCAAACATATGATATATTCATATCTTCGGCACACTTCGAAGCTAGCCATAGCCGGCACATCTGTTGTCCCAACTAAAGCATGAGAACTAAATTTTTCATTATATTCTGATTATATTTTGGCGTAATCGATTTTATAACAAAAAGATAAATGTGACATTTAATGTGTTGACAAAAGCAAAAACTCTCATACCTTCAGCTTACTCGTCGATGCAGTTGCTGTTGTTCGTTCCTTCATCAATGCACAATTGCACGCGCGCCTACTATAATTAACAGTTCTATAGTGTCAGAATATTGCGATATCTGGCGTTAGATAGTCCGGTTTCAGTTAAGACGTGTTCACACGCTCAAAATTTTTGCTCAAATTTTGATCAAAATTTGAGCTCAGATTTTGATTAAATTTTGATCAAAAATTTTTAAGCATCTTTTTTTGCAAGTTTGAACGTGTGAACAGTGTTCAAACTTTTCACGAATATTCGTGTAGCCAATCATGGACGAGATGTATTACCTGAAAAAGTTTGAGCTCCAATTTTGATCTCAAATTCTAAAATATTGCAATTTTTATTTAAAAATCACCATCAAATTTTGATCAAAATTTTATCAAATTTTGAGCTCAAAATTTGAGCAAAAAGTTTGAGCGTGTGAACATGCCTTTACGATATTTCCAAAAGCCACTCGCATATTTTCAGAATAGCCTTTAGTCCACTGTTCCAGAATTTTGGTGGCTAAGATTTAGTAAACGTTCCTAAGGAACTTTACTCGAATCATTAAGACAGTAGAGCTTTAATTAATTAAGTTTTTTGGTTATGTGACCATGTACACATAAAATGTTTATGCTAAAGACTTAGCAATATTGTGCTACATTTTTAGCATAATCACTGTAAATATCTTGCGCTGATTAGTAGGAACTTCTGCAACTTTTTAAAATAACTGTGTTAATTCTGCAGAATAATAATGCTAAATGAAGATCTAAAACGTTAATCACAAATTAAGTTAACATTTTAAATGAACTAAGCAGGAAACTATAAAATTTGCTGTGATTTTAGCGTTGTTTTTGCTACAAACATTAAAACGGCACATTTATGCTTAAATGTTTCTTATTATCAATAAATCTCAATGTTAAACATCGAATTTGCTAAAAGTTAGCAATAAGAACACTACAAACATAGCATAATTACGCTAGACTTTTAATAACCATAATGCAATGCTAAATATAATTAGGATAAATTTTCTCTGTGTGTAATTTTATTTATATCCAAGGCATCATACCGCGACTACACAATTCCACTCAGTTAATATCAGTACTTTTGAACGCTCGTATAATTCTTTCAAAGCTCGCGTACATTGATTGTATTTATTCATTTCGACTTTGATGCGAACGATTCTTGTGAAGCCATACTTTAGCCATCGTACGTCAGTCTGCGCTCGTTTTTTCTAAAAGCCAAAACCGACATAGCCGTAGAGCAATGCGGCTGCTATATTCCTAGACCGCACTCGGCAGCTCGTATCATTTTGCCAAAAGTTACGGCTAGCAGTTGTGTGTCGCACGACAATACGAGATGGATGATAATGCAGGACCAATAGCGAAGGACAGAGAAAGGATTTTTCGAACATGATGGCTCTAAAAACCCAAAAGCCCCAACGTTCTTCTTGTTGTTGTGGTTGTGGCGTGTGTTAATGCTTTTCGGCTTAGATTGGATTTTATGCTTCCCCCAAAACAGAGCGAAATCTTTTTTTTTTCGGGTTTCACGATTTAGGTCGTTTGTCTGTTTGGTGTCTTCATATTATTGCTATTATTGAACAGCTTCAACGGAATAAGCCATCCAAGCGCAGTGGTTGTGGTTTCAAATTCAACTCTCTGTATTTGTATGAGTCATCGTATTCTGATGAGGGTTTGAGTTAGTTTATAAAATAATAAAGATATTGGACATTGTAAATTTTGAAATTTTTGCTGTAATTCTTTTATAAGTTTAACTTTTGCAATCTACTATGCTTCGTACAGCACCTGCAGTATACGGCATGCAATATATCTGTAGCATTGTTATGGACGCAATCTGCAATAGTGCTCCATGCAAAGGCGAAATACTATAAACAAATATATCACTATTGCTTAAAATATTTGTGCAGCACCACTTGCATCAGATTTTATACTGTCTCAATCCCAGTAATTGGCTTAGTGCCACGAGTCCTTCTAAATGAATTAATAATAAGTCGATCTATGAATAGTTTAACAAATTGCGTTGACATACCGCACGTAGTGTAATATATGCTTATTAGTGTTGCGTTTATGCTAAGTAAAATACTAAACATTAATTCGGCAAAAAGTGCTCTTAACTTATCCAGTTTTTTTTTAATTTGGACACATCTCATGCTCTTCTAAGCTGTACGCAGTGCTAACACATAGAAATCATGAAATGATTGCGACAGATACTACTCCAAGTAAAATACACCGTAAAATATGCCAATACCTGTAAATATTTCTGCTAAAGATAAGTCATCTTATTTGTCATGTAAATTTTTATTGCAACTATGACATACACATACACTTCATGATAATATTACTTTTTTTTACTGTGTATTATTAAAAAGCATTTATTTATATGTCTCCTGCTTTATGACTAAGGGTTAACAAACTATACAAGTTTGATACCAAAGTCAACTCTAATTTTCATACTTCCGTCTATACCATGGTAACCACTAATATAATCTGATAAAAAGTTTCACATTACAAAACCTGAGCTGCTGGCACTGCAGATCTAATACCTAACCAATAACCCTTTTGGCAATTGAATAAAAGTACAAAAATTATCAATTTTCCGTCAAAATCATGTTCTTATCGCTGTGGTTACAACAGCTTGCGCATAAATGACGGTGGTGGTTTAACTTTAACCGTGGGTATAATAATCAACGTTTAATATGCATATTATATCATCGACATATGCATCATCCAAATTTCGGAAAAAATAAAAATTATCCAAAAGCATAATCCCGGACATAGCTTCGTATATATTTTTCATTGTAATAACAGTTTTGGAATACTTGACTCTATTTAGTTCTAAATTTTACTGTGTTTCCAATGCGGGGTTAGAGGGGGTTTCGGGGGCTCGACCACTAGCTTTCTTCTCGTTAAACCAAAGCTGAGATTTCAAAAATTTGAAAAAAGTTAAAATATAAAATGTGTCTCAAAAATTTATTGACCAAACTTTGAGGTTCTAGGTTTCTCCTCCGTCAAAAATTTCTGGATCCTACAGAGTGTGCTTTTGTTGGTCTTAAGACAGGCTTGTACTGATGATTTCATCTCGACATTTCAGATAAGTTTGCAAAACAAAGGTCGAAAACGTTTTCCGGACCAGAATCGTCGTATTATCTTGCTTCATTTGGCTAACTATAACTAATATTTAATAGCAATGGCCATGGGCGCAGATAGAGGAGGGAATGGTCCACCAACGTTTTGCAGTCCTAGCACTGTTTAAATTATTATCTTTTAATAAGGCAAGAATTAAAACAATGTTGCATCCCCACACACTCACATATATATCCTAGAATTTTCAGGAGCTAACCTATGATTATATGTGCGAATTACATGTATTTTGTCTATAGCTGTCCTAAGAAGGTGTCCCGTCACTTTTCAGATAGAATCTGCGCCCTTGGCAATGGCTCTAAACCCAACAGTTTCACCGCAGCGTCTAGTTATGCGGGTATATACAGAACACATGTAAGTACGTACGAAATATGTATAAGTACCATAGGTGCGCATGGGTGGGGTTGGCTAAGGGGCTACCCCCATAAGGCTCGAATCTCCCTCAAGCATTATTTAACCCCTTCCCCCACACTGAATGTGCGCGCTGAAATTTTGGCAAAGTTTTGCAAAAAAACTGGCGAGAAATTACAACAAATTGGTAAAATTTGGGGAATATTTTAGCAAAGGCAGTGGAAAATTAGCAAACATTCGAAACAATTGGGTAATTTTAGCAAAATTACGGGAATTTAAAACTTTCCAAAAAAATTTCGAAAATTTACCCGTCATACGCGACAACGCCCCACCACACATTCCCTTAAGTCGACGGACCTCACACACCTATGATATGTACGTCCCTTTTCGATGCATTTCTTCGTTCCCTCAACAGAAAAGGTAGCTATGGTGTTGTTTCAACTTGATATTACACAAAACATTATTATTTTGCACTCTTGCTTAAGTTGTGCAAATAAAACAGTATGCATAAAATCATAAAATCAGTTGAAAGTTATCAATTCTAACGAAAAAATTTGGCTAATTATATGTCTATCACGGATTTAGCATGCTTGTTTGTTGGTAGCTGAGAATTCACCGACCGAGGCGCTTCTTAATTATTTGTTTTACTAGAACTCCCATTTTATTTTTATATCACAAATATGTGATTATTAAGGTTACAAAATAATTGGTACACTGTACACTGTGGAAGTATTCGCTAATTGGTCTTAGTGTGATATCCAGATATTACCTCAGACAATTTGTTTCGTAAAAGTTTCTAATTAGCAACAATCATAGTTTACAATTGCTAACATAAACACGCGACAACACTGCTAAGATCAGTCTTGTAATAAACGTGCGGTCGAGGAGCTTTAAACTATCCGAAGCTTTCAAAATAGTACTAGCGGTGAACGGAGCAAATTCCCAATTGCCGTTGGGCCTTTGGTGAACCTAATTAGCGAAAATGCATCATTTCTGTATTAAACCAAGAGTGCATTAGGGAAGAGTATGACACTTCTCTGCACTCACATGTTAGCCCGTGTTTGATGATACGGGCGTTTTCGGCCCGACCCCCCAGAAACTGGTGGGGGGTCGGGGCATATCTGCCTACAAACCGACCCTGCCGGCACTCTTATTAAACTAACAGCTTTATAGAAAAGAACAATAACCCATAATAAAAGTGTATTGCGGCATGCATATTTATCCCCCTGATTGTAAATGTTACTACTTTTGGCTACGTCCAAGCTAAAAAGTGCTGCGTTGGTGACTTTGTTTTAAGATTTGTCTTGTGGCGCTCATGATATACCAGTTATTATTACGCACGATCTGTTGTTAATTTTCTAAATTTCTGTTCGTTACGATATCATCTTTTCTCACAGACGTCCGACAGGCTGTTTCATTGTTTTCATCTTTTCTCAGACCGTGCATGATAAGCTTTCACTTCATTGCGCAACCGTATTGTGGTATTAATGCAATGTTTCATAAATCCGATCCGTTGAACTCTGCTAACCGGTTGAAAGTACCGTGCGCCAACGTTTCGGATTCATC
Source organism: Trileptium ribeirensis (assembly GCA_030248225.1). Classification (NCBI taxonomy): domain Eukaryota; kingdom Metazoa; phylum Nematoda; class Enoplea; order Enoplida; family Thoracostomopsidae; genus Trileptium; species Trileptium ribeirensis. The sequence goes on along the minus strand of JASANE010024736.1, from coordinate 10,989 downwards.
CGATCACATGCAAAGTGAAACAAACGAAGTCACAGTGATTCATGCCGTTGAAAATGAAATCATCATATTTACCAAGTTTCGGCCTTCGAACAGTGGTAAGCTTGGTATTGTACAATTTAATGGCAAAGAAGTGAAGCAATTGTCTGCCGTTCGCGAGGACGCTGCCGAATTCCATCACAACACTGCTATTAGTCTCAACCTCCGGGGATGCTTTTTTATCGGTGCCGAGTTTTTAAACCTATGAAATCCCGGAGTCCTTGCGAAGGAGCAATCGCCTCTCAGTAAAGCCATACAAAATTGCCAATATCGGCGATTCCGAATGTTTTGCTATGATAAATTCCTTGCACCTTATGCTGCAAAAGTTTATATATATAGAACAACACTGACCAAGACCTGTATGCTGCTGAGACATGCTTGTCGCATGAAAAACACTCGATCTCAGCCAAAATCTCTCGAATACCACTTTTAGGCAGAATAGCATGTTTTCAAATAAATTTAATTAACGTTTCATTTTAAAGGTATTTGAGAATTCGCTGGCTGAGGCGTTTATGACTGGTAGTTTCACTAGCGAATTTAATACTCCAATGTTGTTAACTAATAAAGTCACATAATTTTCTCCAGAAAATAGATACAATTCCATGCTGAAGCTTGAGGACAAATTTCCTAAGTTTTCCATTTGGACTTTGACATCGATATGCTCATATAGTGAGAAAATAACTGAAAACAATCGCGTAAAATTTATACTATGCTAAACGATACCCTTGTTTCTGCTATAAAACATTATTGTAGCAAAGCCAACATACGTACAGGGCTATACAAGTTTCATAGCATCTCTGTGTTAACAACAAGAAACGAGAGTAAGTTAATCTATGGTGAAATTGTCATGTAATTTTTAACAAAATATGTAATTGCTTTATAGTATAAGATTGAAAAAATTAGGAAATTAAAATACTTTTAAACGATATATCTGCCAATATCACTATTATGGTATAATATTGCTTGTGAATCCTTTACTTCAGGCAAATCATAATTTGCTGATGCCGGTTTCAACAGCACGTCAGCGAATTAGCCTTGTCGGACTGTGTCAAAATGATAGCAAATATCACCTATCGTAGCATCACCAGATGCCGTCGTTGATCTCTCAGTTAGGGGCAAGTTAGATACGAACCTGTTGGACCAAACCTTTTATAAATTTAAGCAATTGTTTTATAATATGGTGGTTGTGAAGACGAATGCTGGGACCATTGGCTCACAACTTCACGGCTATTTTCGTTAAATGAATACACTCTGACTGCAGTTATTCGATCATGCAATTCAATTCGAGTTTCAGACATTTTGTTATACATAAATATTTATAATATTTTTGGTTATAATTCGTGAAAGCATTAGGGTTGTAAGTATATTATGTCAGTCTCAGCAACAGTTTGAATTTGGGGCGTTACTTATGGGACACCCTATATATACTAAGCCTAAGCCTGATCCTCAAGCTATGGCTATGACTGTATCGGGTCATATACTAAGGCTAAGTCGAGGAGGTGGAGGGCAACTTTTTCTCAAGTTCTAAACTATTGCTTTATCTTGCGATATAATCTCCGGCCACTAATGGTGACATGGGCCATTGTTTCTATGTTATTACTTTAGAGATATAGCAGAAAGCTCAATTTGGAATCACAAAATAGCTAATTATCAGCTATGCTTATTTTGTTCCATTTGAAGACGTTTCCATTGCACAATAGAAGAAAATTATAGGTGACCAATGCTACTGAATAGATACGTCCTGAAAATGGCCATAAATTCGGGGGTCAATTGCATTGTATCGAGACTCGCTTCGTCACCCTTCGCTGTTCGAGCTGAGCTAACTTAATGTTTACAATTACCGATAGAACCAATTGTATGATATTGAAAACCATTTCTTTTTCAAAAACGATCACCTTTACCTTATTTTGATCTGTTTACAGCTCGTTTAGATAGCTTTATATGTGACAAAATTATATCAAATTCTTTTGTTTGTCCTCTACAAGCCAACAGCTGTTTGCTATTTCCAAATACAGCCACATCGTTCATCTTCTGCTATTATTTACTTATTGAAACGTCGCTTTTGTACCGAAGCCCTAGGTACAATAACCAAAAGCGTGGTATATCTCGTTTCCAACAAATAATTATTAACACTTACATGTTCCACTCACATTATGAAGTTTCATTGAGATAAATTATTAATCAAGCTAAGCCAACTAACTATTTTAATATATACACTGTTGCCTGCTCGTCTTGTCACCATGGATGCGATGTACGACCGCAGGATGAGGTAATACTGCACATATAGCGTGATTTCGTGTAACAGATAAATATAAGCAACTAAAACAACGTATAAGTGAGTCTTCACATTGCAGCCGGTCCGATCCGTTCAAATCTGAAGCCATAGAGCATACAGAATCAATCAATCAATCATATCTGCACGAAAAATTTTAATCACCGTTGGATTTACTTATGATGTAATAACAAATTACCATTATGTGTTTGTTAATTATTAATTACGTGAAGGTGTTTGAAATTTTGTAGCCGCTATACCTGTGGACATCTACAATTTTTTCTACTATTGCACTCTGTTGTTGACCATTTTAATACCATTTTCATGAAAATTTCCTCAGCAAAAGAAATCGTAAAACTTGATTTTACATTAAAATATAAATTATATTCCAAATAAGACCAATGTAACCTTTAGGGGCGGAAGTGAAATGCATGCTATGCCGTTCTTGATATACTACGCCTAAGCCTTAGTCTTAGCTTAATCTAAAATCTACATGAGTCATGTACAAAGCCTAAGCCTAGGTCGGGGGGCTGCCGCCCCCGAAACCCCGCTCTCAGCTATTCTTTTTTAACTTTATAACGTCCGGCAACTAAAGGTGACATAGACCACAATTAAGATAGGTCATCACTTCCATGACTACTCCCGGAGCTGTATAATAACTATTTTCCAGGCACGAATTGGCAGATATATATCTCTAATTTTTTATCGTGGACTATATTTAACTCATGGAACTTAACGGTATGTTTCCTTGTCCACCACCATTAGGTTAAACAACACACATATATACGTTTACTGGAAAATTATGGCGATTATGGTAATTTAGAATTACTATGGAAATTTTGGTGTTGCATGCTTTTCGTCGCATGTTAACTGCTAAAGTGTTGTTATAAAAATTCTCACAGACAGACAGGTAATTGGAGTCACTGCTGCTCTACACCCAGTATCTCACCAGTATCAGTTTTGGCAGAGTAAAAATGAGAGTAAAAAACCCAGTCGCGTACCTGGCTAATCACGGATAATCTAGTACTATGCAGAAGTGTGGGAAGCCTCTCAAATGTGAAGGGCGCTAAACAAAAATTGGCGATGGCCTTGATCGAAAACTGATGTAGGCTACCGCGCATCTACCCCGTTGGAGATCCCCTGTGGATAATCCCTTAGTATATCAAAAGCTAGATAACTGCTAACCTATCTTTTATAGCACAATTTTACTTGTAATGCTGTTTTTCGAACACCTAAAATGACAAACAACATGATTTTATATTGCTGCTATATATTTTAATTAAGTCGATGTTCGCAGTCGCTACGTACATTTATTACTGAACTGACATTTAGCATGTCCAATAAAGGTTTTATTAAAACTGAAGCTACCGGATACCACACATTTGTAAAAATATAATTAAAAACTGACAACGTAAATAATAAAATTTGCAATTTTATAATTAGTCTAGCGTGGTTTATAACCGTTTTCATACAATTAATTTCACATTACAAAATGATTTGCAATCGCACGCAGCTTTGTGATTACCCACGTATCCCTACATGCGTTCACCTTCTGTTTGTTATCCAATTTGTTATATATTCATTTTCTTTCATTGCATTCGCAGTGATAAGTCTTCAGTGAATCATTCAAGCTAGTTCAGTATATTTACACGATTAGTACAGTACTAATTTTTTATTAAAGAAGGCGACTATTGAGATTGGTCAATTACGTATCCCATCTTATGTTACAACCAGGAGTATCGTCATGACGGCATTGAGGTGGGGTCGTGCACACAGTTTTGGCTGGTACTACAACACGCAGTTTACAGCTGCTAAAGGTTTTGGACCTGCAACCATGAGATAGATCTGTTTTAGTCTACAGCCATATTGCACAAGAGGCCGCACTGCTCAAATTTTCATCCGATACGCCTGTTTATGACTTTTGTCGATCCACTGTACCTCAAACTTTCTGAGGTGGGAAGACTGCCCCAGCCTTGTGTCTTTGCGTACCAAGGCAAACGAACACAGCAGGGAAGTGAGATAACGTGACTATAACCGCGACCGTTATGTCGTGGTCGATCAGAAACTGGTAGTATTTAAGCAGGATGATGGACGTTTGGTAAAGATCAAGCGTATTACTTTCGACAACACAACAGCGGAAGCAGTACACAGGAGACACATATTGTGCATTTAATCTGATCACTTCGACCATTCCGTACAATTTCGTCTTTTAACGGGGAGCTTTTGTTATGATGTTGTAAGGCGAAACAGATTTCGTCCCATCCTCCTGAAAATCCCCAGGGCCACACTTTAGCGGTGAAGTACGTAAACACGTTTGATCAACTAAACTCATATATAAATTCCAAAAAGGTTTCCGATCATAACGTTCACCCTTTATCCAACTCTTAAAACCTTGTAATGACTGGTGTATGTCCACTGACATTGGTAACTATGTATACGTAAATCTTAATGGCATTTTCCAAAGCTTTTGACACTGTTTCACGCAAAAATTAAGTAATAAACTAATAAACTAAAAAGCTAAGTTGGACGCTTTCATAATAAATCGGAAATTTCTGGTTAATGTTAGTTATTAATTCTTAATTACCCTCTTTTACTTCAAATATTTCTTAAAATATAGGCTTCCAGGAACAGGCTATTATATTATGTATTATATTAATGATTTACTACTTAATAATTTCGTAGTATATTATGCCAGTGTACTGCCTAATGATAATTCTAACATATTTGCCGATGATGTGAAACCATAAGTTTATTGTCAGCCTAAAAATGCAGACTAAAGGCGTGTTCAAACGCTCAAACTTTTTGCTCAAAATTTTGAGCAAAATTTGAGCTCAAATTTTGATCCAAATTTGAAACCACCTTTTTTGCATCTTTTTGCAAGTTTGAACGGGTTAACACTGTTCAAACTTTTCATGAATATTCGTGAAGCCAATCATGGACGAGATGTATTACCTGAAAAACTTTGAGCTCATATTTTCAAATTTTCACTTTAAAATCACCGTTTAATTTTGATCAAAATTTAATCAAAATTTGAGCTCAAATTTTGAGCTCAAAATTTGAGCAAAAAGTTTGAGCGTGTGAACACGCCTTTATACTATATTTCTGCATGAGGGTCATTGAAACTCATAACGTTGCAAATGAGCAAATACAAGGCAATTATAAATATATTTATAACTAAATGTGAAGTTTATCACGATTAGGGAATTCAAGGGCTATAATTTGCTTAGAGAAATCTTTCCTCTCGTTTGTCAATGTAATTATTTGGTCGTGCTCCTTAGCAAATAAATAGTAATAAGCACTATAAACCTTCTTCCAAGAAATCATATAGAACTACTATTATTTCGGCATTCGCTTACTTGCAACTGCTTATGATAGTAATATATGTCCAACCCTCAGCAGGAATATGAGTTACTGCGATGGTTGCAGTGCTATTTAATGACATTGATCTGCCTGAACGAGAACAGCGATATTTCACGCGCCATCTCTACGACCAACTCACACTAAAACGTGTCGACTTGCACGCACATTAAAATGTTTGACGTACAAAAATAAATTTCAAAGCGTAGGAATTTCATTGATTGCGTTCTAATATTTTTATTATGTTTAGGGGTCTTTAATTCCGATTATTTTAATAATAAATGATCGATGCCTGTCAGGATTTATTTCTGTTAACCGGGGCTTGTCCGACCGGAGTTAGCTCAATACAGTTGTGAAATGAGAAATTCAAAACAAATTTTTAAGGCACTCAGTTTCCATCCGTTCTATAGATGCCTAGAATACATTACCATAGTTTATAAGCAGTAAAACTCATATTGACGTTCCCAGTATCAAATCATTTCAAACGATGTGGAAGAAGTTGATCCTAAATGGTTATTATACCGTGATAGAAACCTGAAATCTAAGGCGGATGGTGGCCAATAAAGGAATATTAATGAATAAACATGACGTTTGTATAGGCCAACACGTTGTTTCAATTATTGCGATAAATCAATTTCGCTCAACAACACACAAAAATACGCAACAGATGGCGCACGCAATCTAATAACATAATATATTGTTTCTGTTTTGGTTAGCCTTTGTGATTAAGTAAAAATCATATTTCTAAAGTATGGAATACCGAAAACTTTGTCAACTAAGAAATATACTAGCATAATGAATGTAATATATTTAATTTTGATAAATCGTCAAAATCAGTATTAATATTAAATACACCGACGAACTGTATTCTTTACAATTAGCAATAAATTCGAGAATATTTTCTCGTACAGCTTTAATTGATTTTGAAACTGTGTTAATTTTTTCCACTAGATCACCGGAAGACAAAGATTTGACAACCTGAAATTCATACATTATTTTAAGTTTTAATTAGGTTGATCATTTAATTTGAACTATATACTATAATTATATAATTTTTAATTATTTTGGAACTAACAAAATATTAATATTTATTAGTATTAATATTTCTATTAATTTTTAATGTTTTTACTATTAAATATTGGGGCACCTATGAGTCCAGCTCTACAATTTCCTTTCAATTGCTTTTAAAAGTTATTGGCTTATATGACGGAACCGCCATGGTTCTAATAATATTTTGTGCTGCTTTAAACACAAGATTCGTACATTCATTTGATAGGTTTTTTAATTTTTATGAATTTTTGTTTCTTTGCCGCGGTCCTATATATGTTTTCTTAAGATTTCCTCCTGGAAGTTGTACAGTTGTACTATCAGATTCAGGTCAGGACAAGTTTCTTACATTCATATTTCCAAAGTAATCTAAAAACGGATTTAAGGGCACAGGTTTCCACTTGTCCAAATAATCAACAAATTCAAGTTGATTGGGAACAAATAACTTAACTTAAACTGATGGTAATGTGCAAAGCGGCTGATATGAATTGAATCCAGTCCAAATGAACACTTGGGTGTTGCCACATGTAAAAGTTTTTTAGCTTAACATAAATCAGGACGAACGTTTAGTTTGCTGTACCTTTTTAGCCTACGCGTTCACGTTTTGAAGCAACACACGAACTTTGTGACTCAAATAATTCAATCTACAAATGTTTTTTTGCAACGTTATTAAATGGAAACTAAAAATATCGTCAAATATGCAAACGTGTTCTTTTAAATTTCCTTGCTCCCCTGGCTATTTATTATTGAAGTATGGAGTTTACATTGAAAGTGTAGAAACAACAATATCTAAATTTTACGAATGATGCAATTTTGAAAATTTCAATTTGAAAAATATGGCTCATAATGAACTATAAGGCAAATGAGTAGGTAGGTGCACAGAGCCCCTTGCGCCGGAATTCCTAAACGTCACAGTCGAAGAATTAGTTGTTAATAATTAAACATTGGTTTTTTCGAATGCCCCTACCAACTGGCTGAATCTAAAACCCCGAGGTGCCGGCTATCCCTTGGGACCACTGACCTTGGGGATGTATGATCTAAGATATATAGAGTTCCATTCAGTACTATCAGGAGCTCACGATGATTTCTTGAGAAGAATGTGACTCTCCAAATTCAGAATGTAAAAGCGTCCGGCAGATGCGATACGCCTCCTTGGTTCTGAGGAGGTCACCCCTTTTTACGTTTGGGAAAGGGCACACGATATCGCCGATAAAAATTTACTCCAAACCCTCCCACTTTAGAAGACTATAAATTTATATTTTAGTTGATCAACAAAAGTGAAGAGGGATCTGAACAAATTTTTCGCAGCGATGTCGCAACAAACTCGTACAGAGATAACCCCCTCGCAGCTAGGCAGAGGTTTGGTCAAAATGGACCTTGTCATGCCGGACGTGTTTGGATAGGGATTTCGAAGAATTTTATGACTCCCACTTTAGAGTACCCGCGGCAAAATTATATTTTAGTTGATCAACAAAAGTGAAGAGGGATCTGAACAAATTTTTCGCAGCGATGTCGCAACAAACTCGTACAGAGATAACCCCCGTTGCAGCTGGGCAGAGGTTTGGTCAAAATGTATCTTGTCATACCGGACGTGTTTGGATATAGATTTCGAAGAATTTTATGCTCTTCTCAAGAAATTCATTATGAACTATTGCTACTATCGTGAGAAAATTGTGTGAAAGTGTACGGCTTCTTATTGTTTTACGCATGGTTCAGCATGACATCACTTATCTGCCCTTATGAAAGAATCACACAGCTATATTTAATGCCGTTTTGTTATGCTGTGAATGGTTTTGACATTCATTATGTGCAGCTAATTATGATTTTGTATTTAATTTTTATCAAACTTATAGCTCTTATATATATGTTTGTTTTATATATACTTTTAGACTATTCTTTATTATACGGTATATTAAATACAAAAAAATAAACGTCTCTTACTGCGCTAACAGTGTTATTATCTTATGGCACCGACTATAGCTGAAGCTGGCGCAGCTACTGGAGGTAAGCAAATATTTATTGTTTATAGTATTTAATTGAACTCAATTGTATTTTCTGGGAAAATTCCTATTTCTTTGTAGTTCACGTATGACATTAGACAATAATATTACTGGACAGATTCCGTGGGTAGGCATTGTTTGAAAATATAGTTTTTAAATAGCACTGCTACCGATATATGGAATAAGGCTAGCTAAATTAAGGCAATAAGTTTTGCAAACTAGTTCTTTATAATTTGAAATATTGAGCCCAAAACTCCAAATTTAAATTAGCCGCAGTCCATGAGATCAGGCCCGCCGCTAGGGTACTGGAGCTACCCCCCGAAATTTTCTTCCGGGGCCCCAATATACTGAAAGTTAAACACTTACACTATGTCATTTAAAGCAATGGAGTTTGTCACATCAGAGGTTTACGTCGCGCTTTTACTTTGGCGAATTCATTAATCAAATTTTCTGAGTCAATGTTGCCGGCATCTTCATTTTCGCAGGACAAAATTACCAAACTCGTTAATCGGTCGTCGCCCATAGTTGAACGATGTGGAGTTTTGATTAGTTTCAGTTTACTGAAACTTCTCTCAGCGGAAGCGACACTGATAGGCATCGTAGCGTAGACCCGCAATGCTATCGAGAAGTTCGGGTATACTTCTTGCAGTTCCGATTTCATACTGTAATTAAGCATGTCTATTGCTGACATAACAGTGATTGAAGGATTAACACTGCGCAAACTAGTGTCAAAACGGATCATTTCTTGTGCTAAATCAGCAGCGTCGACGTCGCCCATTTTCTCCTGAAATGACCGGCATTTTTAAGCCACGGTTCCGTCACTACAGACGATGTTGATCTGTTGAGAGTTCGCGAAAAACCCAAAGACTGAAGCCACTTCTTTAACCTGAAGAAATCGCTCATTTAAAGACATTTTGGCCTGATCCATGAGAACGTTGAAAAATTCCACAACAAAAAGGTGTTCAGCATCGTGTGTCCGGTCGACGTCACGACGCTCGTAGTCGAATTGGCGCTTCTTTCGTCGAGGCCGTTGTTGTGGAAATACTCGCTCAATGCCGAGCGTTTCAGCTAATTCTGTAGTTGCCCCAGCGACTCAACCACTTGCGCAAACTGGTATCTTATGGGTTTTATAGCTTCAACACGACTTTCCCACCTAGTGTCCGCATGGGATTTCAGGGATAAGGGACAGTTTGAGCTGACAATGGCCCAGCGAGCCGTTGAAGATACAAATATAGTATAAAGTCTAGTGATGAATTCCAAAAACGTCGTAGCACGGACTGATGACTTAGCGGCATCACGTACGACTAAATTGAGCGTATGAATAGCGCAAGGTACAAAAAGTGCCCGGTTATTTTCCCGGAGAAGACGAGCTTGTAAACCACTTTTGTTGCCGCTCATATTTGAGCCGTTATCATATGACTGCCCACGGCAGTCGGCCATAGTCAAGCCGAGTGCTTCTACCTTGGCTAAGAAAGCCTCAAGAAGTCCGCCACCTGTAGTGTCAGTAACGGTGATGTACCCGAAGAATTTTTCCTGTACAGTGACGCCAGTACCCGGAATACACTGAACGAAGCGTAAAATTATGGACATTTGCTCCTTATGCGAAACATCAGGTGTGCAATCCAAAATCTTATTTGCGGTACTCGTCGCTCATGTTGACGGGCTGAAAAAGGACGTAAGCTTCGGCAATTTAGCTAATTTAGTTTGTTCGGCACTTGCTTTGACCCGTTTAGCGTGACCACTTTCATGGCGTTTCATGACGATTTTGAGGGTAAATTGACGACACTATTACGAAATATTTAGTCAGAAATATGGAATTATCTGAAACAATAAAAAGTATTTGAAAGTGTATTTTTTTTGTATCAACATTGACGATACTAGGAAATAAGCAGGCCGATAGTCGAAAACTGGAAATTTTGCCTTAAAATTCTTTCTAATATTTCATTTCTTTAAAGGCTTCCTTGTTTAGCGTGTCATGATTTCGAAACTCGCTCGACTGCCCAGAATTTTCGTTTGGGCCATTTCGGGGCTCTGACATTTCTTCCTTAGGGGCCCCTGCCGGGCCCCTGGGAGGCCGGGGCCCCACGATCGGGGGGTACGGAGGGCCTAACGGCGGCACTGCATGAGATAAGCCAAAGAATTCCCAACTGCGGCAGATCTTGGGCTTATTTTGTCAAGTTTATACAAATCTCAGATCACCCTGAAAGCGGCATAACCTGGAAGCGGCATACCTGTAAGCAGCATGCCCTCAAAGCGGATAGAGATGCAAATGCGTGT